>DWEI01005456.1:0-10800 GCA_018245875.1 Mysoria ambigua | reverse complement strand
GCATTAACATGAGCATAACCATGTGCATGAGCATACGCATATACATATGCATGTCATGAGAATTATCATATAAATATATCCCGTAATCTGATAAAGTTATCATATGTGTTGACATTATTACATTTTATTATCATTTTCATTCATACCAATACCACCCATCCCTCCCATACACGAATATTTCTTATCTGTAACGCAAATACATTTATAAAAACCACATAGAATGCGAAGAGGGCGAGTTTTTATTTGCGGAAACGATCTGTTTCCGCCCTTAAATAACATTCCTTATATTGTTGTAACCCACCATCAAACTGGTGATGGTTAGACAGATAGACTAATACTCGGGACTTAAGAATAGGTTATAATTTATTTATTAACGCGTATTTGTATTTTACAGATCCACCTATGATTGCACACATTTACAAAAATCTAGTTTTGTCTTATATTACGCGCATAAAAATAGATGATTAACATCGTATTTATTATAAATACTCACTCTAAAGTCATGTTCCCGTCTCTTAGGTGTTACTCGACAGATAATAGCGCAAAGTAATAGGCAAGGCTTCGGAACAATAAACGAGCGGTGGTTTAGTGACACTTTGAAAAAAATATCAACCTTCATTATGCATAAACCCTTTTACTGAATGAATGGAGAAATTTTACTTAACTCATGATTACTTTTACGTTAAGAACATACACGTATTATTCAATATCTGTTTCTTTTATATTAACCAATTTAGCTTCTCATGTTTATATCATATGTCGTAAATTCTTAGCGGTCATCTTAGTGGAGTGTCCTGGGTTCGAGCCCTTGATCAGGTACTAAAGTATTTTCCCATTTTCTAGTTGAAATTTCTAGCAGTAGCTCGGAGTCTGAGTGTGTATCTTATTTAGGGCAATAAGCTCATCCTCTATTTCGTGATAGGATGTCGAACATAACTTGTGATCCGTCGGAGTAGCATCACAGAAGTACTAGTAACCTACATGGTTACTGGTACTCCGGTGATTTCAAAAGGAAGAGTAAAAATATTACATTTTCATTTAAATCTCAATTCCTTTCTGCCGAGAGATTCTCGATCATTATATACTCGAGAGTTATTCGCAGGATAATAACGGGAAATAATCGCTGGGGTTTCATGTAAGGGTATACGGATTTTATAGTGGATATTATACGGATATTATATGTATTCTTCCACGAATAAACAGTCTGTGGAAGCTTATCACACATAAACTCATGTTTTATTATATTAATCCATACAATACGTAAGCGTTAAATCATGTCACTTTTCTTCTGTATTTAAATAACATTTGCATAAAATTTTCAATGCAAATAATGATTAATAGTATTTTTATGGATTATCTGAAAAATAGTATAGACATAACGTGCAAAGTGATCTATTAAAATACTTTAAAGTTAAAGATATCATAAGTGGTGATGTTTGTCCTATGAAATTTCTCTCTCAAATAATATTTTTGTCAGAGAAAATTACCGTTAGTGTTTTAAATTATAACAATAATATAATTATGGGATTAATCAAAACACATTTATGGTATCGCTGATACGTACATCGTGTAACCATTATAAGTTTTGATAAAATCACTAACAATGAACCGTCTTCATTACACACTCTGTTCTAAAACCACTCGCTGGTTAATAGCATAGGCAACGGCTTCATAATAGCGAATGAATGGAGCCGGCGTTACTCGACAAATTTTTTTTCAAAGGACTCACATGAATACATTAATTTATAAAATGAATTTGACATTCGTGTCTAACTTAATGAAATGTTCATTTATTATTTATCTGGAACTTTATTTCAGCGTGAATTAACCTATCGTATTATTATTATTATTATAAGTAAAACATTCATGTCATATAAAATTAAAATTTTCTGAGAAGTATTAACCTAAAATTATTATAAGCCAAATTAATCGACTCAAAATATGCAAAGTAAACTTTCGCTTAAACAAAGAAAATAGAACCAGACCGGTTCGTTCTTGCTGTTGGGATATTTGCCGGATAGGATGCTGCCATCTGCTTAGATGATCCGTGTAAGATAGGGTTTGAGAGAACTTAATATGAAACAAAGTTTATTGTTTTTTTATTTATTTATTCTTTATTGCTTCGATATCAACCCTTTATCGTTCCACTGTTGGAACATGGGTCTCCTCTCAGAATGAGAGTGTTATTGCTTATCCCTACTTATTATATGGTTACAAGGGGTGGACTTAATGCCTGGTTGCAATAAATCCACAAAGATGAATCTAGTAAGTTGATTTTCATCTACTTCTAATTGTCGAATAAATTTGAAACTATTATAAACATAATTGGAACATCGAAATATAATTATGTCATCCTAACACTGATATGATTATGTAGATAGAAATCGATTAAAAGCTGTTATGTTGACTTGGATTAGCATATCACGCTGTTCTGTTTGAATTTGCTTATTCTGTTTTGATAAGCTTAACAATGCTGGGAAATTGCCTATCACTAGTCCACTCATATTACGCCAAGGCTGTGTTTCTGAACGGTCCTTGCCTTGCTGCTCGTTTCAACACTATGGTCGCATGGCCATGTCTAGTATCCGTCTCGTCGTTTGAGCGCGGTTGATGAACTACGTCCGGTATCGCCATATACATTTCGTTATCAAGTTGTTACATATTAGGTACATTTAATAAAATTTATACATGAAAACGGCACTGAAATGGGTAATACTAAATACTAACAAGTTGTAGTAATAAAAGCATTAAATATTAACTACTGTCGATAACAATTATATATTAATAAGGTACTCGTAACACCAGTATTTTTCCGAAGGTTTAGGCAGAGGAGAGTACACTTCCATGATTTAACGGTGACGTTTACGTTCCATTAGGGAATGCGTGGAGAGCCTATCGCAGTAAACCCGGTACAAATCCAGACTTCGTGCCGGCTATTTCAAGATAGAAAAACACACTACTCAGGACCTCTGGCGACAGGTGAGCTTGCTACTCGCTTGAAAATTGTTGAAAGAAAAGAACATTCAATACAATATTCAAACCGAATAGCTACGTAATTTTATTTAATTTCTTTTACACATATGTAATATTGTCCTGAATAATGGTACTTTAGCTTTTCGATCAGAAAATAGTAGATCGCCAGTACCGGACATACGATTTTGGTGTGACACTTGAATTGGAATATCTGGTATTGCAGCTTAATACAAATTAATTTCAGTCGCGTGTTGGCCGATAATAGTTATAATAATACGAGTTCATTAAATTGTATTAATATAATTGTTATAAAATGAAAGTCCATGGACATATGGGAATAAGCGAAATGGTTGACGATTAATTCGGTATTCACAAATAGAACATGAAATATGTACAATCACACAACATCACCAGATATTAAAGGAAATAATGAAAACGTTTTTTGACTGAGAATCGGCAATACTGTATATTGCATCATCAACATCAGTTATTGCAGTACACTGCTGGACATGGGAGTCAACTGAGAGTCTATGCTCCTAATCCCCACGCTGGGCATGCGGGTTGGGGTTCGCAAAGCATAGCTTTTCACACCGCCTACGCTGCTGCCCATAGGTGGGAAGGACATTCAGCTGTGCCTAGCCAAACCTCACCATACCGAGGACTGCCAGCTATACGCTGACTTCAAAACTTCTGGTAAATAAACAAACTTGATGACACGCGTTTCTGTTTAGCAGCAAAAAACGTTAATCAGCAATGCCTGTAATTCCAATCATTGGAAGGTCTTAAAGCGTTTTATACACAGTATATTACTCCTCATCATACTTGTTTATTACAGCGCTCCATGACGTCCCTATTCTTGACATACATATCACACCACGACGTAACTGCGCGATGCTTTGGATTGCTCAGTTTATTTCATCTGAGTCGTCATGTCATGTCATATTCACACTTGAGCGGGCGAGGGCGAGTTTCGCAAGCGGCGGCTCGGGTGGGGCTGCGAGCGATTAGCGTGCGGGCATGTTTACGGGTTTGGTCAGTTTAAGGGTATTTTGACCGATTCTATCTCTTTGTATATATTAAACGTAACTTCACGTCTGTAATCCCCGAAGAGGTAGACAGAGGAGTGCATGACACTCCCACGTTTTACCAGTTATGTTGAAATCCTACTACGGAATAAGTGATGAGCCTATTGCCATGCAACGGGCACATATCCAAAATTCGAATCACGACTAGAAAATCTAAATTAGAACATTTTGCAATGTTCGATCGTGAAATTAAGCCCGGAACCTCCCGAACGGCAGTCGCACTTGCAACCAACACGACCAACAAGACAGTGTAGTAGTAGTAAAAACGATAAAACCATTATGCCCTCTTGTCGACTAAACATTTCGCTTATAATACCAACCCACCTCAAACGCTCGGCCAAATGTGAAAAGGCGTGAATGCCGCGTTGATAGAATTCTTTATACCGCCAGCCTCACCTCTAGTTTGAATTACATTTGATATTACTGTATTGTGGGAGTACCACGCAGGGGCTTTGTGCGCGTTTACAAATGAAACGAAACGATTTCTATTTACGATAGGTATATTAAGGGAAATTTATTGCTCTTAATGTCATGGCCTATTACAATTCGACGTCTATTAATAGATTGCACATTGAATTGAATGGTATAATATTTTCAAATGTTAGGAGAGCGGGGAAACGCTGATGAGGGTTGTGTTTGTACCCAACGTCCTGTAGAAGGCGATAGTGCTTCCATCTGGACGGCAATGCTGGCAACTGGGCTACTGAATCGTCATTCGTTTGTTAACAATATTTTCCTGTATTCCCATTGAAGTGGGAACGCTAAATCTATATAAAACCAACATCAAAGCATGCGGGGGCTCATTTACGTCCACACTGTCGTACGTTTAAAATATTGCTGTCGAAATTTACACAATAACCATTAAAATGGACGCACGGTAAAATGTCTTTATCTTTACTTCTTAGTAGAAACTGAAATCAATCAGTATTAATATTATATAAAATTAGACACAGCTTTTTCTAGCTGTGTGAACACACGAAATTATTTCATGATCTTTTATCAACTAATTTAATTAAGAGATGAAAAAAAAACATTAATTTCTTATCTTTTTTAAATTAATAATGAAATATATACTAAAATACATTTTAAATTTATAGTTTTATGTCACATACCGTAATATAATAGGTAGTCTTTTCTGTCTTAATGTAATAATTGGTTATTCTGGCAAAACATACGTCCTCTATCATCGACAAATTGAAATATTTTTTATGAAACAAAAAAAATCCTGTAATGCACTCCTGGAATTATTCGAGATAAGAATAAATAGGCACTTGCTAGACATGCGTTCTGCGGCCTATGCCGCATCTTGTTATTCCTTAGATACGATAGCAGCGAAACGCGAGTCCAATGCTAAATAATAATATATAAAAAGCAAGTAAAAACAATCTTATACATAAAATCTGAGTCACTTAATTTCAATGTTGGCACCCTATCTTGATTGCGATCGGACAGTTCTAACATAAACTCCTAATTCGCCAAACTCACTCTGAATTAATCTCGCGTCTTTCACCTGAACAAAAACCGGCGCGACCACAATTTCCTCAAAAAAACAAACTTACAATCTTGCTTTACAACCCTATCGTGATCGTGGAACATGCATCAATCAACGTCAGGAGTAGGGCTGGCACTTTTAGCTCTATTATTTTTTCCGCTTTCATTGGAAAACTCAAACGTGAAAATTTGCCTAAAATTTCTCAAAGTAAACTTTGTTTCTCTAGTAATTCTAAAGTATACATTGATTCTGGCACTCAAGTAATTAATAGACACAAACTCAAACTGATTTAAGTTACAAGTTAGAGTAATCTAGTTGAGAGGTAACAACGTAACTAAAACTATGAGTTATATAGAAAACTGTAAGTAACGTCGAACAAACCGAACTTTTGTAATTTGAAGCCTACAATAGTTAGGTGAGTTTTATAGAGATTTGATGTTCAAATAGATTATTAATAGAAGAGGTATGTTTAACTTGTTCGGTACTAAGGATTAAGAAAATGATAAAGACCTCACTATTCTATATCAGTTGTTATAAGATCATTCATTATCAGAGTGCACTATTTATACACATTAAATGAACATTATTCGCGCATGAACCTTTATCACTTCTTCTAGAGAAAAGCGGAGTTTTCAATATTGGAAAGCCGAAAAACAACTGCTAGAACCGAACGTCGATTCACGCATTGAAAACTGCGATCGCAAGGCAAATATTGTTTCTTTTACTTTCCTAATGGAACTTTTGTTTATTAAGTAACGAAATAAGGACAAGAAGACGACGGACGAATCGTGAAAGCTCGGAACAAATTCACGTTAATCAAAGGTGATCAGCACATTTTACTCGTGTGTGGCGCAAAATTGTTACATTTTACTATTCTCTACGTAAAATTACGCGTGTAATCTGCGACAAGATAGGTAGAGGAATGTAACACACTTCAGTGTTTCATTAGTGAGATCTCTACTAGAAGATATAAATTAAAAAATTCCAGTCGTGTATGACCCGGGATTTGAATTCAGGACTTCCCGATCGGCAGTCGTACTTGCAACCAACACGACCAATGAGGCAATCAATTTCTCTAATAATATATATTTATCTTAGGTAAAGCGGCTATTTATCAAAACTGTTACACTCCCTAGAAACGAAATTTCTTCTCTCTGATTAATTAATAAATTGCAAGTGTCCGGAATTGTCCGGTCTGAAGAAACTATATTTCCTATTTACGTATTATATATACATATAATTAAATCTCAAAACAATAAAATGAGCATAAAAAGCTCGTTTGAAATTTCTTCGTCAGATCAATCACTTACGGAAATGGAAGATGCTAAAAGAAACCTATTATGGAATCCATTACCCTTGACTTGCACAGTAACATAAACCAACAACCCTGCGAGGACGTATCTACGCCAGCACGACACACTATTACTCATTCCATACACCCTCCTAACCTAGAAAAGGATCATATATTTTTAAATGGGAAACATGTTGACTCCATGCGTTAAAAGCATCATCATGATCAGCAAAATCATATGTGATTATTCGCTATTACATTGTTCGGTAATATGTGGCGGGAACCTAAGTTGACACGGAGTTTTAAATCGAAAGTGCTTTCGATCAGAGCGAGTCCCTTTGTGAAAGAATGCTGGGGAGGATTCACGCATTTGCGTCTGTCTTTACGTATTCTATTGTTTATGAGCGTCGAATATTGATCTGTTTTTGGTATGTGATGTACTGAGAGAGCAGGGGTGTTCAAGGAAACTGTAAAGGTTAAGTTTATTTACGTACGTAACTTCACGCCTGTAATCCCCGAAGGGGTAGGCAAAGGAATGCAGAAAATTTCCACGATTCACCAGTTACGTTTACGTCACACTATGGAGTAGGTGCTGAGCCTATTGCCATGCATCGGACACATATCTAGACTCCGAACCACTACTAGAAAATCTAAATTACAACATTTTATAGCGGTCCACCCGGGAATTGAACCCGGGACCTCTCGACCAACGAGGCAGTTTATTTATGTTTACAAAATAACGTATGATATTAAAAATGTAATGAAGTGTCTATGTAGAAAAGGTCTAATACGTTTACAAACCAATCATTGTATTGATGGGTACGCTGAGGGTTGGATTCATAACAGACATCTATATATCAAGGATTGGATATACCTAATATATATTGAATATTTGCTTGAATTTTCTATATCAATGCCGCCCACTAGTCAGGAAATCATAATGAAGTTTAGAAAACACCTACGTACTATTATTAATATATGTATATAATGTGGAACTCTTTTGATTTTCAATTCAACAAACGAATAATGTAAACGATATTTTTAGGTTCATTTTTTGTTTGTTTAAAAGGGAAATGTATGTAAATAGACCTTTCCCGTTTATACATATAGGCGGCATAAAAGGAGCTGTGAACGCGATGCCGCCCTCGTAGAAAATTGTTAACATTTAATTTAGAAAATACTGACATAACTAAGTAAATACCTTCAGCGATCCGCATATATATCAAACGTTCATTTCATGCTTAATCACAGTAAAAGTAATGTGAAAAACTAATGTAAAATAAATCCAACTTCGATCTAGAAATGCAACCCCAAAGCAAAACTAATTGTATTAATCCCGAAACTTAATTCGAACTTATACAGTTTCAGTCTAAAGAGAAAGTAGGGACAAAGTTAGAATCGAATGGTTCATTTCAACTCGCATTGAATTTAATCTAGAGAAAGAGAAAAAATAACAAAGTACTAGGAAACAATGTCTTACTCTGGCTTTACAGAGCGGACTACAAATGATGAATAGGCCGTAGTAGGGTTAGTACAGATCAAAGCGATCGTTTGTAATAAAAAAGAGAAGCAAAAATAAAGTTATTTTATTGATTTAAATAAATTGTACTGAGAAGGTAGATTTGCGAAATTAATAAATAGGTAGACTCATAGTAGACATGGCGCTTCACTCAGGTCAACCTTGCCGTGATAACTTTTAAACTATTTGTCAAAATTACTAAGGGTAAAAGACGAAGTGTATTTACATATAATAATAAAAACTACTTTTGTATTATTTATCACAAGAATTTGATAAGTGTAATAAAATATGTATCTACTGTAAAAAAAAGTTGACAATTTAGTTGTATTTGTGGCTCACTATTTTAAATACAGTGATATATGTTCTCGAGTAATTTTATCTAAAACTATTAAAGATAAAGACTCCAACGGGACATAATTATCATTATTACTCCAGAGACTTAGGCACCACACGCTAACTAAGCTCTCAGAGGGCAGGATTTTCCCGTCTAATCGTTATATTAGGGTCAAATGACATAAACGTGAATAAGGAAAACATATATACGTATTTGTGAAATGTGTCCTTGATATTTATAATACACGTTTAATAGACAGTTGTTTATTTATTAAGATAATTATATCATCAGTTAATAAATGCGCTGGAAAAATGGGTCTTTAATTTTTAATTCATTTGCTTTAATAACAATTAGGTTTAAATTTAAATCTAAAATCTGGTTTAAATTTAATAAAAAACTCGATAACTGTGTGTGTGCCGTTGCCATGTTTTTTAGTCGTTGACATAAAGCGATAACTAGACAAATTCCCTATTATATCACTATTAAAAATTAACATTAAATATCACTATTAAAAATAAAGTAGATGTGTATTCCCATAAGCGACACTACATATTGACCTTCTATTCTAGATATTGACTATAGTGATAAATATCACTATTAAAAATAAAGTAGATGTGTATTCCCATAAGCGACACTACATATTGACTTTCACAAAACTTCACAAGATTTAAGATTAATTTTATTACATTTACTTAAAATTACGAAAGCACTGTCAGATAAGGTTTTATCACATAAGAAGTTATTTCAATGTATTACACAAATATTCAATTTTACTTAATCTTTAAACTGGCCGTCCCCGTCTAAGCGGTTCGCGGTCGAACAAATCCAAGTGCATCGAATATTCAATACACGCGGACGCTGTGATCTGCTGCAGGCTTAAGTGGTGGGTTGTAATATAGAGAAAATTTTTGCGATACGGAAATTCTCCGACGATTGTCTCTGTATACGATAATAAGACTTTTGAGATGTTATTCATATCAGTCTGCTTTAATAATGTTATTTACGTATTTTAATACATTGTTCACTTTCTATATATATAAGTATAGTATGTTTCTGTGATGTTTATCGTAGTATATACTCGTACGTTAGTACGCACAAACGTTCCTAAATACGTACTTAGTAGTCGTTGATAAATAACATCAATTTAAATAAACCAAATTAATACTCATGGAGAATTTTGGTTTACAAAATTCTCGACCTGTTTCCAAAATCAACGACAGCTCTACTTTCTGCCAAAAGCGACGTTTTATTCGATGTTATGTTTAAAATATGTTTTCGTAGTTTATTCAACTTTGACGTTGAGAAACACGTTATATTTTTACGGAAAAAACGCATCTTTAAAATTTATTACTAATTTTGTAATTAAATTATTGAATGAAAGTGAATCGATATTTACTTCTAGTAATGCTACTATATGCTGTTTTTTTACAAAATTTTCATCATCATCATCATGGACTGACTCGTTGCTCGTGTTTTATGCGTGTGAGACTGCCGATCGGAAGGTCCCTGGTTCGATTCCCGGGTCGATCATTACAAAATTTGCTAATTTAGATTTTAGAGTAGCGGTTCGGAGTTCGCATACAGTGCCCGATGCTTCGCAATAGGCAATAGGCTATTCCAAAGTGGAACCTCTATTGCATAGTGGGACCTCTATTGCATAGTGAAATAATATCAACGTAGTGACTGATCGAGATTATTTGATATCGAGTTCATATATCCGTAGACATTTCAAGTAAGTCTAAATTATACCTGTTTATACAAAATTGGAACGCACTAACTACATCGTATCGTAGTAAGCCTATCTCCGACAACCTATGTTTCTTAACACAGACAATAGCTTTGTTAATACTCAAAAATAACGTGAGACATAGAACAATAAAACCATTTTAAACCTTGCGTGTGCCACTAAATTTTATTTCACGCATTTCTTTTAGAATTTTGAACCATATCAATGGATGGTTGTCTTTTTGTGAGTGCTTAAAATATGTATAAAAATGTGGATCTCGTTCCATATACAAATATATTTTTTTATTTCGTAAACGAATCTGGGTAACTTAGAAAGTAATCACTGAGTGGCACTACTGTCCCTAGAGAAATAAATTGAGA
>DWEI01005455.1:0-10803 GCA_018245875.1 Mysoria ambigua | reverse complement strand
GCATTTTCACTTGTATTTGTTACTTTAAGTAATACGCCCAACATAACAGTCTAATTCCTAAATAATACTTAGAAGCCCTTTATCTATCGCATAACATAATACTAGATATAACTTTAATATATTCATATGCATGAAGAATCATATGTCATAGTTGTATATAGAAGTAGAATATTCTTAATAGAATTTAAGAAACGAAACAAAAACGTAACTTCACGCCTGTAATCCCCGAAGAGGTAGGCAGTGGAATTCAGAACGCTCCCACGTTTAATCGGTTACGTTTACGTCGCACTATGGAATAGGTGGTGAGCCTATTACCATGCATAGGGCACATATCTAGATTCCGAACCACTACTAGAAAATCTAAATTAGAAAATTTTTGTAATGTTTGACCGATGAATCAAACGCGGGACCTCGAGTCCTTGCAACCAACACGTCCAACGAGGCAGTCAAAAAAAAACGAAACAATGCTTACTAAAATTAATTTATTGCTAAGAAAGCAATGCTCTGTAAGAATATAGATATTTTGTACGACTCTCTCCCTACAACACAAGATGATATAATAGTAAAAGTACTTTAATAAGCTTCGGAGTAACCACAAGATAAAAACTGGTAAAACCAAAGATACAAGATAATTGTAGCAGTCCTATTACCCAATTAAATTTAAAGCAATTAACCAATCACTTCGGCAATAAGCAATAAATGTTTAACATTATTAACTGGTGTCGTGGGAAAAGCCCGATATTTTGGTCGCCGGCACTGTCGGTGCCACTTAAATGAAATGTGCCCACGCTTAACTCACCAGTCTTGATCTTTGGTCTCATTGCGCCTCTTGATAATGATCAAAACATAATGGTGCTTGTTCAACTGAACAATTAAATAGACAATACTAAAAGATCCTAAAAACTTTAGAGGATTTTAAACAAGGTTTATGGAACAACGTAAATATTTTTTAGAGGACAACACTTAAATGGTAATACTTAAAAACAAACCGATCCACTTCGACCATGGTTATTGTTTTACCTCTAATTTCGTTGATAAGTATACTCTCATATGTCCCTGTAGCTCTGAACCAGAATAAGAACTACGGTATCTCCTGCCTGTTAAAGAGATGACTGAAAGGAGACTTCCGGGGTTGCAAGCGGCTAGAGTCGGAGCTCGAACCGCTTCTTAGGTAGCAATCCCGGGAAGGAAGACGGATAAGGTATCAGGCTTCTTCTGAGTATCGGGTCCATAGAGGCGCCGCGTTCGGAGGGCACCGGTGCGTTCCATTTGAGATCCAGGAGTCCTCCTATTAGCGCCGAGAAAGGCCACCGAGCGTTTTTATCTTTCCAAGGGTACCGGATACCTTTTAAAAGCTTCCCCCTCCCCCCCCCCCCGTAACCAAAAAAAAAGTATTATCTCATTTGGATTATGAAGTCAACTTTTTTCACAAAGATCCTCGCTTAAGACGTGAAAAAATTTAGAAAAAAAATCATTGCAAATCATCATTTGTGGCGGGTTTAATACCTGATTATATATTTGAATATCACAGAGCTTTGTCCGTTATCATAAGGGCGTTTTTGTCTAGCACGTTGTATATAAATGTGTTTGAACGAAGATATAAGCACTGTGTAAGAAACGAAAATAGACAAAATTCAAGGAGCTATTTTTAAAGGAAAGAGAACATCATTGTGCAGTTACAAGTGGCCACTCAATAGATATTTGCAACCGGTCTCGAACAGGACTATAGAAGTAGGACCCTACGGTCCTAATCCTATATATCCTAGTAGTAGTAACTAGTAGTAACTAGTAGTAGTAGTATACTAGGAGTAAATAGTAGTAGGATATATAGGACTAGGCCTGCTAGTGTAGTATATGTGTTGTGAGCGGCGAGTGAGGTGTTGTTTTAACGAAACAGGTGATAAATATTATCTGACACATAAAACAAACTACTTCAATCAAACCACTTCAAGGCGAAGTGGCGCCTTCGTCAACGTGGAACGTGATCGGACCAAAATCGACGTATAAAGTTTCCATCCCAAAGAAACATCATTCAAAGGTTAAAAAAACACGCACAGGTGAAATGAAGAGTATCAAGAATGTCTTCACTTATATAATGAAAAGCTATTATGTGAATTCTATATATTATTTATCTAACGAATGAATAATTCACAAAGTATTATCGATAGTGTTATAAGTTACTAAAATTATTTTACGAATCAAATATTTGAGATTACTTACTCAAAGAAACATTGCTCACGTCCTATTCCAAAAATGAAACTGAGTTATTAATGGACTAGAATTTTGAATAATTACTTACATTTAATTGCATCTAGTAAAGTAGATTCAATGCAAACATTTTGAAATATTTTACACGAAATTAAGACCAAGGTTCATTTAGAAATTTGATGTACAGAAATTACAAAATATATATAATCGTGTTTTGTAAATAGATACGTATATATTTTAAAATTTGATACCAAACATCCATTTGATGCCATTTATAAATAAACATAGTCTAGAATATTAGAAAACTAGATAAGAAAAAAGCAGTTGATTATCAGATAGATCCAATAAAATGTAAATCGATATAAACTAATAACTACTATGTAAATAATAATAATACGTAAAATATGATACATATCTATATTAAAAAAATATATTTAACAGGGCATAATACAATTAAAATCGTATTACAACTTCGGACCGTTTTATTACTATTTAGTCTATTTAAAGAAAATCAAACGAATCCATTAACTCAAATCTTATTCTATAAAGCACTTTAAGGGAGCAATTAAAAGGGAGCCTTGAAGCCTTTAAAGCAAGCTAGTAGCGAATTCGAGTCCAATTCTTGTTAGAGGTCAAGACATCGTAATGATATGAGCGGCCGCCCGGATGATGTAACTGTGAACAATGTCATCAGCTACTAACAAATTGCTTTCCTAAGGTCCAAGTTAAGTGGACACATGTGATTGAACCATTAACATAATGAGAGTACTGCGAGTCTATGTCGATAATGATGTCTATGTCAATAATGATGAGTTATGGTCAATGATGATGATTGAGAAAATGCTATGTTAATAAAAAAAGGGGCATATAAATTGGTTATAATATAATTCATTATGATTATGATAAATACTATAATTCACGATGATATATGTCAATATGTATGCGAAATGCGATGGTTCTACATCTAGGATAATGTTGAAAATTAAACGACGCCAATATGTCTTTCGTGCAGCAAGAATATTGTCTCACAATCCACATTAAGGAGCGCATACGTGCGTGGGTTATATTTATATAAACCAAGCATTACATGATACGGGGGTTTATTTACGTCAACATTGTTGTATAGTTTTAATAGAAATATTTTGTTTAAAAATACGTGTGCAAATTTTATAGAGGTGTTTTATTAGTATCAGACTAAATTTGTAAGCAATTATTTTAAAGAGCTCAGTAAAAATATTTGAAGCCACAAAACTGTTACGATGTATTTTATTGGTTAAAATAAAAATCAATTCAGAATATTTTTATTCAATATCATCGAAGCGATAAATAAACTATTTTTGTATGCGTTTCACGAATCAGGAAAACTAAAATATATTGTATTCGCACTACATGTAATAGGATAACTTATTCATAAGTATTACGAATTTTCTATTCGTTTAAGGTAACTCTATAACACCTGCAGCCGTGTGCCTACTGTAGCATCAGTTAAACATATGAAACCACCTATTTATAAATGTCTTTACTTATCACATAACATTTATTTTAAATCACATGATTTTATAAATATGTCCTGCGCTAAACATTTCAAATTAACAATTTCGCGTAATCCTAGGTACATACGAGTATTTTAGACCAACACTCATCGCACTCTGACCAACTAGTTCAGGTACCGGTTAGTAGGTTGCTATAAATGCAAAAAATACTTTTCTCCCTTTTATATGCCATTATAAATAATTGTACATAATTAATAAATTACGACATATCACTGTTGCCATACACATATCTAGACTCCGAGCTACTATTAAAAAACAAAAGTTACAAAAATCCAATAATGTCTGATGCGGAATTTGAACCAAAAGACCTCTCGATTGGCATTCTCGATTGCAACCAACACGACCAACGAGGCAGTTACAAGACCAACAGTATACTCACATACTATAGTTAACGAGGCATTAATGGCATATATAAATTTGTCACTTTTGCCTTTTAACATGCTATAACAATGCTTATTTACTTATCAATATTTTATCTTCAACAAAGATGACTTCTAGAGGATCCCACTCTTCAGTACATTTATTTAAACTTATAGAAAGAAACATAAGCTTTTTAATTAAATACTCGTGAAGGTGCCACGTGAAGACTAATAAAATTAATACTACAAACCAAGGCTATAGACTAACGAACAAAAGGTATCTAGAAAACAATAAACACCTAAAGTATTTATATTAACACACCGCTCATACACACGTTCGAGCCAGCAAGGCTGCATGCTAAGTGCATACATTTCCTCCATTACGAGGATTGAGAGCAACATAACTAGACCAACATCTCAGTTCGCGAGGCGCTGGCTCATTACTATTGCGACGGCGTAGGCCCGCAGGAAACGTCCGTTCGCAACCACGCGCGTCAGTCGCAGTCCAGGCGTGGGCATCGGCTGATAAAGTGTACGTGAGCGATTTGTGAGATACGCGACGCTGTCAGTGCAGACTACAGTGGTTGCTACAATAAACTTTCCGATCCGATCTGCGGCGTTTATATGTGCCTTGCCGCGATCCCTTAATATTGCTGAATCTATGTGACGGCCATCGAACATTGGTCGCGTAAAATCCCTACATGATCAAGGAAAACATATAACAAAAAACCTAAAAGCTAAAGGTAGATTTTCTCCGAACAACATTATATAATATCTGTATACTAGAAAAAATCAATCTCAATGCTAAAATATAGCAGCTTTCAGCACTAATAACCAATAATCGAAATAATAACACTAATAGTATTCCTGTTTCTCAGCCCTGTCATTAATTTTACATTTTAATTGACCTAATATTAGATATAAATAATATAGAGAATCCTATTCCTACAGCCCTGTTCTACTATGCCGAACAACCAAATGTATTCAATCCCGTAACCACGATTATAAAAACTGACGTCGCATCATCTCCCTAACTTATTCTTATCCTCGTGCAACTGAAAGCGACCGTTCACCTTGCTCGACAAGTCAAGGCGCTAACCTTTGTCTGAACGTCATCTAGTTCTGATTTATACCAGCTATCTAAATAACCATCAACATAATCACGTGTGCGACATAAATGGAGTTTATGAATGAGAATACTGTATTTGTATACCTTGTACGCTATTACGTAATGTCATGTCTTCAACCCTAGATCATATAGGCAGAGTTTCGTCGGTAATGTTTACGTCCTACAATAGAATAGGCGGTGAGCATATCGCCATACATCGGCCATAAATCCAGACTCCGAACAACTACTAGAAATTTCAATTAGAAACCCTAAGTTTGAATAATTTCATATTGCCCTTCCGGGGAATCGGATCTAAGACCTTTCGATTAGACCTCGCGCATACAACCATTCGAACAACGTCAGTCATTGTATACTCGTAAATTTATTATAATACTCAGAAATAAAGAGAAATAATAGCGAAAAACTGCTAACTGTTTGATTGCTGTTAGCCATGCAACTGACACTAATTAAATTAAATACTTAATGCTATTATTATATTGAACATTAATTTAAAAATTATAATACGCTTATCGAATCCAGCCATTGCATTGTTACCCACGCCTGAAATACTGCATCCTTGTTAATGATATCAATTATAGCAAATCGTCAATGCAGCGTGGGTGTCGATATCCGCCCTATGATATGACAAACGTTGCACGATTCATGAATTGATCTCGATTTAGTTCATTGTTATTAGTATAAACATATATTCTATCTAAACTTTTGTCATAGCTTAATATTTGTGGATTGTCCGTAAAATCTAGAGTTCAATTCATAATTAACATAGTTTTTATGACTGGAATATCTGACTAAATTCCGCTAGTTTAGCTTATGTATGTATTTGTTTATGCCTAATTAAAAGACACAAGAATAAACTTTTTACTAACCGCCTTTTTTTCTAATTACGTTTTAACTCATGTAGTAATAGCGCCAATTAAACTTTAGGCAAGTTAAGTCGCCCACATTATTTGATCATAACCGAGACATGTAAATTGTTATGGCAAATATTTTGTATGTAATGCATATCGCGCGGCATTCTATAAATGAACCTTCGTGGCGCCATCCAATTGTTAGAGATTATCTACATCAAGATTAGAATCATCGACGTTGATATACATGCATCAAAACAGATTGAAACCGTCGGGGATTTTTCGGGGGATTTTTTTTTTGGGAAAATTTTCATTTTATACATCGTAAATCTAAACAATGATGTGAACCAATGGCGCGGCCGACCGCGAACGGAATATGAACTTAATATTCTCATATCAAAACGAACGAACTTTGGCACACGTGAGTCACGCCGGTGTCACGTTCAAGAACATTTGCGTGTACAGAATTGACGCATTAATGCAATTGATAGATAGGTACGTAGGGTTCGCAAAAATGGGTTACGATATACCAAGTGTGAGTGTGTGTGTGTGTGTGTGTGGAACAATTAAATAAAGAGCATCTAAGACAGAGGCTTATTAATGGTAGGTGCAATCTTCGACTGAGATTCGAATACCCATTTAGTTTCCTTATTTTGTTCGGAGTGATTCACGAGGAGATACCGTAACTTATTTTTCATAAGTAACATCACATCACCTTGGTGAATAATCTCGAAGTTTTGTAGTATTACTTTATATTAGATACATATGCTTCGCAAATGAATTGAGTTTAGATCATTATGAGTACCTATTATATCAATTTTTGATTATTATCCTTATTATATATATATCACTCTAAATCCCGTGTGGGGTTGGCAGAGAGCTCGGAGTGCCAAATATATCTATTGTTATGGAACCGTCGAGCTTCTTTTTACATTCATCACTTTCATTCCTATTACGTCACTTTTGGAGACTACTACTCGTAACTCCTCCTCCATCAGTCACATACTCACCTGAACTAAGTACCGACTGATGTTTAGTATATTTTGTAACAAAAAATAGACATGTAAGTGAATAAACGAACAGGTACACGCCCCCACTGCCAGTCAACCCTGTGAATGCTACGAAAAACCGCAGTGCGACGATCAGCATTTCAATTTACCAATTACCCATTAAATGACCGACCCGAAACAAGCTGGCGACACATCTGCGCCACGCTAATCGCGTATTCCGCGTTAGTTTCGCAAATCGAGCTTTATGTTTGACGATTTAAACTATATACAAACGATGTGTTTAATTTAGCTTCGTTTCAAGTTATATTGCTTGCGATGTAGTTTTATACAATATTAACGTAAAATTTTATAAATTTTAGAAACGATACACTAAAATAATAATATGAAAAAATCTATCTAAACATTCTTTTTATACATTTTAATTTATGTTATCCTACGTCATAAGTAATAAGTTTTAAAATACAATAAACGTATATTAATATTTTGAAATGCCTAGGAGTGGTTAAGTCTTAATTTCTATATGGACAATGCGTCTAATTATAATACAGTTTAATATATAATTTCCTACGTATAAAGTAAAAACTTTTAAATACGATAAAGGTAAATTAAAATTTTAATATGCCTAATAGTGGCCCGGAGTCTGGATCTGTGCCCGGTATAAAGCAATAGACCCGCCCTCTATTCCACAGTGAGACGTAAATGTAAGTGTTGGAACGTGGAACCTATACTCCCGAGCCTGCCTTCTCATACATACATACAAGAACACACACGAATAGCGGGTTTTATAGCAAGTTTTCTATAACTCAGATGAGACTTACGTATGTGAGTAGGAGTATGCGGTTTCATTCCGGCCTACACGTGTCACACTTAGAGAATTAAACATCAACATTTCGTGTCACATTAGTCATGATCTGTTCTTGAGAAAGTTTTGTGAGTCAGTAGCCTCGGCACTGTTAACTCTGTAATATATGTTAAAACGTAACTTCACGCCTGTAATCTCCGAAGGGGTCGGCAGTGGAATGCAGAACATTCCCACGTTTCACCAGTTACGTTTACGTCCCACTATGGAAAAGGTGATGAGCGTAATGCCGCGCACCGGGCACATATCCAGATTCCGAACCACTACTAGAAAATCAAGTAGGCAAATTTTTTGATATTTTGTAAACACCATTTCTTCATTTTTTGCATTGCACTGTTACGAGGCACACCGTTTTAAAAGCTATTATAGAACTTAGAAGCTTTTGATTGATGTAATGTGTCATTTCTGTCACTCTGCCGGACCTAGCCCATTCAATGTCGTATTGTATCTACTTAATTACCAACATATGACCTGGGCGAATGAGATTATAATTGAACTTTATCTAATCATACAACGCTAGTTGTTAGACCGCCTTGCTAGGGGTAAAAGTGAGCATTGATTATTTGTTATAAAAATTAGTTTTATAATTCGATTAGGTTAACTCTTAATCAATTTCACACAACGCTACATACATGCTGCAAAGCTAGTACAGACCGCTTTGCTAGGTGTGAAATTGAGTATTGATTTTTTTCGTGAAAAAAAATAGTTTTATAATTCCATTAAAATTAACATTGAATCAATTTCGTTTATAAATCTACCCGCGTGAAAAACAGTTCTTTTATTATAAAAATAGTTAGCATAAATCTATATTTGTAGCTCAAATACATACCCATATTAGATTTCATCAAAACCGGTCCTGTTATTAAACTGTGAATGCAGAGCAGACCCACAGATAGAGTAACTTTCGCGTTTACGCTATTAGTATGGACTGTATGTATTAATACATACATACAACCTAACGTTTTTATGCGCATTCCTACGTTTATAACCTACGTATGACTGGCGCTTAACAGCGATCACAAGAAATAATCAATTTGTCGCTAACTGTTCGTACCGCAAATTGAACATAACATGGTGAGTATGCTTTATAAATACGTGTAAAACAATATAATGTTTGTCTGGTATTTTATTTAATAATCGTTAGTAAACTTCATTTCACTTTTACTCGTGATTGGAGTTTGCTTATTTTAAAGTGCTCAGAACACGTTGTATTAGGGATAAACTTTCGTACAGCAATAACTCAACTGCGTATAAACAAAAGATCGTGTACTTTGTACAATTTAAATTATGTTATCATTATATTACCTGCAGAGAATTAAGTGAGACAGAAGACAAACGTCGCATAACTATACACATGTTTTTGTGCTTACAAATGTATGTAAATATATTTGGAGCCACGCAAGGTCATTGACACACTTGAGTCTCAAACATAGTGAATTAGCTTTGAATTGCTAAATAACAAGCGGTTGCCAAATTAATGATCGATCTAGTTTTTCCATTTTATACGTTGAGTAACAATGTAATGTTTATCATTTATCATCGTCATTATATAAGGATTCCGAACAATTTATATAGTGATCCAAAATGGTAAATGTCTTTACATTTGAATGGAAATAAAATAATAATAGAATACCTGTTTTTAAAAAGTCATAAGACAAGGCAAGTGTAGTTGCCACTTAGAATTTTTAATAGTTCAGTACTAGTCATAGCTCGTGTGTTTGCATGCATTGAGATTTTTAAATCTTACGTATATTTAATACAATTATCAAAAATTATTCTTCTTTTTTTGGAACATTATCGTTGTTTTTTAAATATGTCAAATTTTAGACTAGTAAAACTTAAGATACCTTCAGAAATTCAAATATAAAATTATTTAGATACTTTTTTTATTGTTTTTTTTTTTGTAAATGCGTTTATAAAATTTGAGAAAATGTAATACAGCGCCGCGATAAAAAAAACTAGAACTGACCCTATCGTCGTTCACTTCTATTTTTTTAGTATGGAGAACGTGCAAACTGACTTTCCCTTGTACTTTTTTATTATATGCAAATCGCTTATATTACATGTGTGCATTGTTACCACGGGCGGCCGCGGAGCCAGCGTCTGCAATACCTACCCACGGTCTTTTACCCTATTATGACAGAGAACACTGAGCGTGAATAATAGTTAGTTTGATGCGTCACCGTAGCGCCGGACGTATCATGAGATTACTCGTTGCTGCGTACAACGGCGTAGCCAGAATAACTTCTTTTTTACGTTTAGCGGGTCATAGTCAGGTTGTTTTAGATTAATTTAGACAATTAGCGCAGCTTACAGCGGTGGGACGTGTTAATTAAACAAAGTCCGGTAGCTACCATGGACCTACTTCGCTGGCGTGTGTACAACGTGAGTTTAACTCGAATATACTGTTGTAGACTTTTTAAAACTATGAGGCTAATATTTACGTATATGTTTATTGTTCCGTGATATATTTATATTTGGCAATCTTTCTGTGCATTTACTATTCATTTTTCAAAATTATTAGCGGGTGTTTAGTGTTATGTATTAAATATATTTTTAGTGTAGTGTTAGATTTAGATATAGGAAGGTTGTTTTTTACAGATACTGTGGACAGCGCTGTCGCTGGCTTTGGGCTATGAAATCCAAGGTCAGATCATCAGAGGCGTGCCTTGTGTCAAACGCAACTTTCAATTGTATTGTCCGACGGCCGGCAACACTTATCCTTTGTGAGTGTTATGTTATAAATAAAATAATAATTGTTTTTCGGTCTAACAAAAGTATATATAGTGCAATTATCTTGTTTAAACCAAACATTTTAATAATAATTCATTTTACAC
>DWEI01005454.1:0-10804 GCA_018245875.1 Mysoria ambigua | reverse complement strand
GTGAAACGTCGTTTTTCAAACCACTATCACTGCTTTATTTTGAGTAGGTTTTAGAAACGAGAGCCCGAAGATGTTGACAGCAACATCATTTTAGTTTTCAGTTCAGACCATCACCGTTATTGATTGCTCCACCAATAATTAGTCCAATGACCACGTGAACATTTCACAACAATCGAGTTACCCGACGCCGAGACAAATGATAACTGACGTGACGGAATTAGCTTGACGAGTTATTTAGAGTTCAAGCAATTGTTAATTTCCTTCAATGAGCTAATGGGCTAAATCCTCTTGTGTTTTGTAATTGGTTGATTGGACGTTGACTGTCCCGGTGGCATGGTGAAAGCATGTCAGAGTACTTGAGAAATCAATTTTGACTAGACAATCAAGTCATCAATACAATTTTGTGAACGGACGTATGAAACGATGACGGAGTTAGTCATTGCTGGTGTTGTTCATTCATTAGCAATATCAAATTAAATAAATCTACTTATTATTATAATCATAAACGCACAGATCTATACTTAACTGTCGAAACCTGGTAGTTCACTACAGTCTTCTGCTATTTCTTCGGAGATCATAACCGTTAAATTATGTTAGGTTTCCATACTCTACCTTCAAAATATTTTTTCCTTTAAAATGTGTGATCAATGAAATAAAAAATTAATACAAATCGTCTCATGTTTTTGTCGTTTATATTGAAAATAGACAAATAGCTTGCTACGAATCTACCAGTGGGCATGTATGTGTATAAATCTATACATTAGGAGGTCGGAAGAAAGATACAAAACAGAAACTTTGTATGAAAAAAGATTTGTTGTATATCAAAATGTCGATTTAGAAAGCATAAATATAAATAGTAAAGTAAGATGAACATAGATTCAAAACCACAATAAGACAGACGAAGAGCGTTGCATTTAAACGAATCTAATATAAATTTGACATAATGAATCAATTGACCCGTGCTAAGAGATGGTTATATTCTAATGTATCATTCACATCTGTCTCAAAGTGTTGAGTATTGAAAAGTGAGAAGACAATTGTCACTTTAACAGGCGCGTAAACGGCAGTAAATGTGATAATCCTCGCTGTGTTAGCGTTCCCGACGCGCGTCGACTCCGACAAACTTAAATTGGCACAGCGAAAGAGCTCAAATCATCTCACCGAAGAATAAGAAACAAAGTCATAGCAGTGTATCTATAGTGTACGTGTCATGTTTATTCTTAATAACATAAGAAGCTTGCTTAACTTTTATATCTGGTCACTGGGGTAAGAAATCATGACTGCTTCGAAACAGTTGCATGAGATGACGAGTGTTCAATGCATTTCCTGCTCTAAATAATGTCTCCTTGCCACTTTAATTATGAGTTCTAGTATCTAGGCTATAATATTCTTACTACTAATTTAGTTTATGATGCGCCCCTAACCTTCTTATACGTCCTTTATTAGCTTAAAATTAGCTTCCAATATCAAATGAAAAGTAAACTGTCGTAAAAATTGTATTATAATTATGAATGAGAAAGTATAAAAAAAAAATGGGAAAAAAACGACTGAACCCGAAAACAATGAATTTACTCCTTTAATCGTTTCATTACACTTTTACAATAAATTTTGCAGTTTTAGTGGTGGTAGTGGTAGTAAGTTTTAAAATTCTGTCAATGCAAACATTAAAAAAAAATGGTTTGTGAAATAAAAGCTTGCACCTTAATTCGTTATTGTATACCTAATAGTCATAAATTAATATCCGTATGATTATTATCCGTATTAATATATGATTAAACCTAATTTTAACACGGAATGGTTATCTCGTGTCGGATCGTTAAAGCTTACTTTATAAATCTTTACCGAAATAATACGATCCATTTAAACTTCTGCTGTCTCATTACCAAAAGCGGGGCTTACTCCGGAAACCAGTCCTATTTCATTCAGGAATTCCTTTTATTCTCGCTTATTGGGGCTTTTACGATCTTTTTAGGGAGTCGATAATACCCCTAGCTGGAGTGCTTCATTAGCTGATACGTTAGTATTATTGATGCTTTTATACGTTATAATGCTAGAATATTTCCAATAAACATTTGTTCTGTCTCGATGTTTAACATTACTTCGCTTACAGTATTCGCTTTGACTTTTAATTTTATACACATCCATAAACAGACGCTGGACATTATGGCCTTATAAGGCTACAACCCTTACAAGACTTGCTTATGAGACAAGCGGTGCTCGCATCTAGAGCGGAGTAGGTACAGCTTTTTTTATCATGCCTTCACTATGTGAATTGCTGGAAATAAAAATTTGTTGAAAATTTAAAATACCATCGAGACAAATCACAAATTTCACTTTAATATCTGTTATAAACATGTCTCGGGCAAGCTACTGCATTGTATAAAAAAAAAATTGTATAAAAAAAAAGTCTATGCCTGGCATTTTGTAAGGATGTAAAGCTGCCAGATCGCGTTATGGCGCGGTCTGCTAAGTCATAGCTATAGGTAGCAGCGTAGGCGGTGCAAGCTGTGCTTTGCGATCCCCAACCTGCATGCCCAGCGTGGAGATTATAGGGACAACCCGCTAGGGCAGACCTGTGTCTAGTAAGTGCAAGAGGCTGATGGTATCAGATGAGAACAGTGCTTATGAAGAATTATACTAATATAGTATCCTTCAATGATTTAGTTACATGTACGTGGATTATCATCTATATTTTAAAAGGCGAACAAGGCCAATTCACCGGCGGAACAGAAACTTGAACAGATTTCAATATGTTAATTAGGTACTTTGTCTACTTCACATATGTGTTTTCTCGTCACGATCTATCGTTCCACATCGATAGTAGCACCGACTAGCTCCAACATTAACTTGATCGAAGACACTCACGTAGTCTCAATAGATACGCTGCCGTCCATATCATATTGATAAATTGAACATGACAGAACAAATTTTTACACTGGCACAAGTGTTCCTTTTATATTAGTCATTTTTTCAACATATTCATCGAGATTAAAACATCGAAAAACTAGTTTAGAGGCCCAACTAAGGGTGGCGGTGGGGTCCTAAGTCAAAGTTTAACAAAGATATACTTAGAACATTTAAAAATGATACAAATAAGTTGCTAATGGAACGGAAATATTTTCTCATGTAACTTTTATTAAATGCATTCAAATATTCCGGTGCACATTCCATCGATGAGGTGTCTTCAAATATTTAACATAAAATATAATCTGCACGCATTGCTGTTAAGGACGAAACTGCACGATAACTTATCGTCTTCCCACTCAAAAGTCCATAAACAAACACTACGCATTTTGTAAGCGTTTAACGTACACAAACGTATCGAGAACCTCTACGATATCAGATCACCGATCAAATTGTTCAATACACCGATGGTTAGATAACCGTTCCCAGTACCAAAGCACGAAGCACATTAGGTCGCGTCGGCATTAACACGGACCTACAGTTAATTTAATTTAACAGTTAAGTTAGTTAAATTGAGTAATATATGTTTGTCTTTCTGCATTTCAATATGTTGACAGACGTTGAAGGAGCTATATCGATAAAATGAATCAATACTCAGAAATATATTTCTAGTGTTGCTTTAACAACTATCTTTAATCCTTTGTGGAGAGGTTGCCTTAGTAAATTGAATGAAAGATTGCTTGAGTAAAATAGTGTGCTAAATAATTATTAGTAATTTATATTTTTGAAAATAAAAAAATTGAGATCATTGAGATTGTTAGACGCATTCATATTGTATCAGATACCGGAAGATTGCTTTGAGACGCTGCAGTATGAACCTACCTTTATCCGTGTTTATTCAAATCACATCCTCTACACTACACGATGCCTTTTTAAATCGTCTTTTTCACCTCAACAAATATTGATCTCAGTCAAGAAACTATTATTTAATCTCCACTCGACGCGTCGGAAGCGGCGACATTTCGAGACACCGTTAAAATAACTTCTAAGTACATAGGTATAATTGCAAAACGAAAGAAATTAGAAAAAGTCATTGTGATCCGTACGAAGGATGGTTAAAAAAGTAGGCATTAATACAATAAATTGCAATGATTTAAACAAGAAATAAAAAGTAGACATTTAAAATAAGCTTAAGCCGAATTAGGGAAAACGAGAACTCAATTGTTCTATTTGTCTATTAATATCCATTTTTGTTGCATTATAAAATGCAATACCATTTCTTTATTAATAACTCCAAGTACACATCAATGAGTAGCACTATTTAAACTTACTTCATCGCTGTAAAGTCCATTACGATAGTACATCTTTTATACTCCCTCTTATCATTCGCTAATTTGAGTATTGTCTAATTATCTCCTTCACGGACTTTTCACGTCATTACCGTCTATCAAGACCTCAAAAGAAACACCCGAATACCGTTACTATTTACATTGCTACGTTTGCTTATGCGTTTGCATTTGCATTGCAAATGGACGCAGTAATGTAATCAGTAGTGCCGAGATTAACGATCGACTAGAATTTCCTTTCGCTGCGGATCCAAGTAAAGGTCCTAATTGAAAGTTACTCGGCAGAGTGACAGGGGCCCGTTAATAAGTCCGCCGGCGGCCGCAGGCTGTACTGTGCTTTGTTAGTTGTCAGATTAACGTGGCTCCCTTGGCGCCTTCGTCCAACTAAGTAACAAACTAGCATTGTCTAAAAGTCGGGATTTCTGACTTCATTGTCAGGTTGCAAGAATAATGAATGGGGATTTGGTTCGACCACGGTACACGCGTCAGTTCTGTTTAGGTAGTTAGAAAGCTGATGGTGACAATAATTCTATAACAAGAAAAGTTGTGCATATCTGGAATTGTACTTATAAATATTAGCATTGATATAGTAAACATAAAATAAGATTTATAGATGACCTCTTTATGTCCTATAAAGTAAAACTTCGTTAATTCAATTTTAAAAAATATTTCTAGAATTTAAATAGAAATTCAGAACACATATACGAAGACAGTGACGAATGTAAAGAAGCACGTCAGATATGCAAGAATAAATATTTATAACACTCAGTGCCTCCTGCATGCCCTGTAAGGTTCCTAGCGTATGTTTTTAATAACATTAATAAGAACTTATAAATACTAATATTATCTTTCCTCCCCGACGAAGAATTACCTTAGTTACTGATATATAATCTAAAAAGGTTATCACCATCAAATTTACTCAGTTCCATGCAAACTTTACCGACTCACCAAACAAACGACAAAGACAAGTGGGCTGTAACTGTAAACTTCCCCATGATTGATGCGGTTAGTACTTAGTTGTTTGCTGTACTGATTACATATTAGCTGTTTGTTGGATAGTTCAGTTTCGTAGCGTTATAACTAGCGTGATAGGAATATCTTCATTGTAAACTAAACTTTGCTTTACTTTGCTGTGTAAACGTTTCATTCCTCATTATATGTAATTTAATATTTTTTTTATCTTATTACTGGTCTGTGTTAATAAAAATGATTCTATTAATAGTAGGTCAAATATAATAAAGCTACCGCATACCAAAAGCTTTCATAGCATTTCGAATTGCAAAAAAATAATAGTACCGAGTAGTAGGACAGAAAAGGATTTCAACCAAAACATATTAATGACAAAATACTCGTAAGTGATATTTTATTGTGCAATAATTAAAAGAAAACATATCTCTGCCCGTTACGGCAGTTGCACGTTTCATTAGTTCCACTAATTTATAGGTACATCCAACGGGATATATTGAAGCTCAGCGACTTAAGCGAACAAAATCAGATAAGACCGCATAAATATCAAGTTACGAAACTGACCATGTTTAAATAGCAGTAAACGCCGTAATAGATTTATGAGAACATATTAAAACATGTAACCTGTTGCAGAAACCTGTAGCTCAATAACCTAATGAATTATTAGTTCAGCGTAATGTACGCAAAATGTACGCGATCACAAAACTAATGGTTGCACACAGATAAATCAAAAGGCAGTAATTGCTCTGATTTATATCTTCGGAGATAATTAAATTAGCAACGACACAAAGGGAGCAAGAATTACTCATGTCAAGTAAATTGAAGAGAATGATCTCATTCCAAGAGGACATTATAAAATCGAACTTGTTTACGAGACGAACGAAGTACATTGGCTTGGACAAATTAGAATTGACTCCATGATGCATTGAATGCAGAAAGAAAACAAGATGTGATATACAAGAGTATTGTAAATTATTCCTGTTTTTATTTAAGGCCTTATTACCTGACAAATAGTGTGATACATGACTAATTTAATATACGTAATTACGTACTAATTATATTATGCAAGATGTTAATGACATGGATAATGTTAATTTTAAGTCTTGTAAGTATTTTTGAGCGAAAATAATGTGTTATAAGTTGCCTACGGAACGGATTTATACTTAAGTATACTGAAGCAGTGACTATATGCTTTGGAGTTGTACCAATATAAAGATAGACCACGGTCCAACAATTAGAATTTATAATAAAATTGGAGCATTGCTTGTCACCTCAGCTTCACCCACATACATAAAGTGCTTCGCAGTATAATGTAGATATTATAATACATTCGTCGTCGTTATACTTGTAAAAGCTTATCCTGATTTACGACTTCCTTGTGACCTACTCGTAGCAACCGGCCAGCCTATGCCTATGATCCTAAGATGAAGAGGTCAAATGGCAAATACAAATCGGTTTTTCGATCTGAACTTCCGCGTATAAGAAAGGTCTCATATAGGCATATATTATATGTACATGTCCAATATGTTTATACTTATTAATATGTTATAAATGATGGAAGTTAAATTAATTGTGGCAGTGACATAAGACGTCTTCAATATTAAACAATTGGACATCGGGGGACCGTACAAGGAATATTTTCCTCGTCGCCTACTTTAAGCATTATTAATTGAAAATTCCTTCAGCGTATCGATAACAGCAAAAAATGAACTCTGGCCTCAATATTGCATAACAAACAATAATAACCAACAAAGCACAAGCATTAACATTGACGACAGCAACACCATTCATAAAACATAATGCTGTAATTGCAATTCCTTGAGATAAGAGAGAGAGTAACGACTTGTATGACACTTCGGGGAGATAGAGCGAGTCAAATGTCACGTATCGATAGAACAGAATATTGTAATGCTCGTGAAATTATCGAGAACGATGTTATCAGAACACGTAATAAATTCTAAGAGGTAGCCGAGCGGCGCCTGCGCAGCATAAATCACAAGTTATTACTTAAGCATCGTTGTTCGTGCAGACCCTATTATGGCCTGTAGGTTGGCTCCCTACGGTCTTATCTAGCCTGATATCTCTGACCATCTATGTTTGCATCTGACTCATTGCTGGACCTTAACAATTTTGTTACTCTTGTTACTGTAATATTAATTTAAGCAATGGAAGAAACATATGGATAATAAGGTATTTATCTAACCACAAAAATTGGAAAAGTATAAAGACTAAAATATACCTATTGATTGACCAATTGAATTAGTAGTTAGTAAACTTAATTGTTAAACTGGAATTCTGGATTTGGGTTGTTTAAGTATTTGAGTGATAAAAATATAGGTTTGTTTTACGCCTGGACATAAAATTATTTACATAACAATAATTTTAATAATACTTCCTAATACAGGATCAGTTAGCCGTGTGGTTATATCAAGATAGTTTTATTAATATTTCGTTATTAGAACAGTTACTGTATCTTGAAATATGACTATATAACGTACAAAATTGTAAGTCAACGGTAACCATGAATTTTTATAAAAGTCAATTCGAAATAAATCTGTGTAACCTCATGTATCTTCTTAGCTATCGGTGATTAAGTATTTATAGGAGATCGTTTCCAAATAAAACATGTGTTGAACCGAACATATTTCGATTCTATTAGCTTTCTGGGAATTGTTGGAAGATGTTATAAATCGGCTCTTTGACTCGAGCTTTTCGGAGACAAATTTACATTGAACTGCCGCATTCGTTTCAGATCGTAGTGTTGAAGATTCGAAAGGGGCGGTGGGGGAAGTGATGACGGGTCTAACTCTATTGGACGATCACACAAGTCAATGGTTAATATATCGTTAGCTTGTGTTCTGAATAGTTATTAAACACACGTATATCGTAAAGGTCGATGCCTTCAATTGTTATTGGCTCTGATATGGCAGCGTTTGTAAAAGAAAACGTTGTTTAACGCTCATTTGCAAGTAAGCTATTTGAATCATCCGGGTGAATCACATGTATCTTACAATGAGATATGGTAATGAGTACATTTTTAAGTATTTATTGATCCGCTAAGAATACGAATGTGGGCAGCTAAAGTGGCTTAAATTCGATTTACGAGTAATTCGATATGGCGCCAAGTATCAATTCATTTTTTTGCCATTGTTTCGCCTTTGTAGAGAACGCGATGGAATTTTGTAATAGATTCTTATGTTGCTTTTATTTTTAGTTTTTTGTCTATTCTTAAAGTTGTGTTCCAAAAATAGCTGTTACAGAAAAATATTGTTAAAACATTCTCTGAACATGTATAATAATAGTGGATACGTTTCTATTCAAAATTTACTAAACGTGTTGATAATTGTCTTAAGTTGTCCCAAAACTTATGGAACTTTAATGTCGAAAGATTGCAAAACAGTTGGGTTCTATGATATATTCATAGAACCCAACTGTTCAGAATTTTATATAAATATGTCTATTGATCCAAATTCGAATTCTATTCTAAATATTGCCATAATAATATACTAAGGCTTATAATTAATTTCCGATTGTGTAATTACTTGCCTCATGTCAAACTTATTAATGAAAATAATTCTACCAAGGCGTTTAAGTAGGTCGAAGAACAAAGGTGAAACTATACAACCTTTAGCAACTCCTACATTTGTATGGACGTCTAATCTGCACCAACCGCTAATAAAACACGTACTGTTGACAGTCGACAAGCCGAAAGGTTCGACTGATATTTACAATCTTACCTACGTCTAATTGATTGGCCATTAGGTCCCGTTACTAAGGCAATGGAAGGTGTACACACCCACGAGTAGCTTGGGAAAACGACTGCTTCAGTTGCTTCCCAAGCTGAAAGTACCTAATTAAAATTGACGTGCTAGCTTTGTGGTACGTTGCACCAGAATAAACTTGGCAACTATTTTTCATAATAATTAGACCAAAGAAGGAAATACGTTGCTTGTAAAGTATTCCACATGAAATAAAAAATGTAAAATTGGCTACATTTGGTGTACCTTTGTTAAAAAACGGTTGAGTCATTCTCATGACGTTAATAATTTTTTTACAGTGGTTTCATGAATCTGTATTTTTCCTATATAGCACATATTTTCGCTAAATGTTAAAAGATTAGGTATTACGACTTTTGACTTTGCAATTTGCTTTCACAATGCACTTTTTTCCAATCACTTTACAATCTTAGATAATTGTTGACGTGAGTGTGTCGCTGCCATAATATATCTCGTATTAACATGATTGGTATTGGTATACAAATTGACGTTGTATTAAACGACATGTTTGGTTACGTTCTAAATTCTCGCTTGTTTAACTAAAGGATACTTGTTTCACATTCTTATTGACAAGCTAAGTACACTATCACCGTCATATTTAGCGTGGAGGTTAACTCCTAAGAGGCCTAAGTACAGATCTGGACTGAAATATGTTGATAATGATGACTTTATCACTGACAGGTTAGTAAATATAGAAGTTCGATAAATTATTACAGCAAATATTAACTAGGGTTTAGAACTAGGTATTAAAAAGACTGGCCCTAAGAATTCCCACTGAGAGAACGCCTGTCTGTCACACTAATAGATAAAAGGGTTGTAAATAAATTTAGATTATAGTAATTCCACACACAGCTTTCACATGAGTGATTAGTGAAATGAAATTCTAATTTTTCACTTCGTCATACAGTATTCCTTTATGTACCGGCACTTTTGTAAATACCAAATAAAATCGTAACATCCCATTCATCGACTAAACGTACAAACAACAGGTGCGGTAAGAAACTAGTGAAGAAACTCGAAGGTAAAAACCTTTCGGCCCTGTTTTTCATATACCTATATTCGTAATGACATTAATCAGTTCTTATCGGTGTGATTTGGCACGAGAGCAAGCAAACACGAGACAGCTGTGCGTGTGTCAATATGTAGTTTTTATCACCTGCTTGCAGATGTCATTTAGTGAACATTAAAAACTAGTGTTACGTAACATAAACGCAATATCACACCTGCAAGCCCCGAACAGGCAGACAGAGGAGTGTTGAACACTCCCAAGTTACGTTCCACTATAGAAACGGTGGGGACTCCGAGGCATTACGAAATATTTACGCTAGAAGTACTAAGATAGGAAAATGTTATCACACTTGGAACAAATCAAAGGGTATGTAATGTTAAGCTGACATATATTGTAGGAAATAATAAGCTCATGCATTCTTGGTATCGGACGGATGTCTTTCATAGATACACTGGTAGCCCGATTTTTAACATCCGACGTAAATGACATTAAATAAATAAATATTAGTTGCCCTTTTTGTTATATTTTGTTATCTAATTTTGAAATTTTACTTTAAGCGTTCGAGCAGAACATAAAATGCTAGAATTATACATAAATAATTTCACTTCAGCGTTAATTTATAATACATCGTCAAATTAACACTAACCACACTACAATATGCTCTTTATAAAGTTCCTATTACATACAATTTATAGCAAAAAAGGAAATTTCAATTATATATAAATATCATTAACAAGCCCCTTTATAAGCTCAGCTTTATAATACACTGCACTATAAGTATTTAACAAGTGCAACGAGCAGAA
>DWEI01005453.1:0-10804 GCA_018245875.1 Mysoria ambigua | reverse complement strand
ATTTAGAGCGGGCAATCTAATGTAATAGGCGCATAGACAGTGCATTGAGATCGATGCACTTTTGATTTATTTAGGTCCTGTTTGGCTTTTGACTATTTTTGGCGTCGATTTCAAATTAATGGACGTATCTATGTTTTGTGAAACACAATACTTCGGCTCTATATATACAAATACATACACAATGAATATGTTACACGGAGCCACTTTAACATTTTCAAACGGGGAGTCCCAGAATATTGTCTGTAAGAAAAGAAAACGTTTCTATGCAGGGGTGTGTTATGCTTCCTAGTGGAACGCAGACCTCTGACATGATTTCTGTCAGTAAACTTTGTCTTTAGATATATTCAATGTGAAAAAGTTAATTGAAAATCTCCAACAGTTTTATCTACTTGAAATAATGTTCTAATAAATAGGCTGAAACAAGTTTCTACCAAAAAAAAATGAAACATGTATATTTTATCAGGTTTTATTACGAATTTAATAGCTTGCACTGATTGGTTAATTAATAAAATATTATATTTCCCTAAAGTAACTATTCGACTGGTTATAAATAGACAGTGAAATAATGGTGCCAATTATATGTAAATATTACGTAGCTTCATACCTGTAATCCCCGAAGAGGTACGCAAAGGAATGCAGAACACTTAAACGTTTCACCGGTTACGTTTACGTCCCACTATGAAATTGGCGGTGAGCCTATTTCCATGCATTTGGCACATATCCAGACTCCGAACCACTACTAGAAAATCGAAATTAGAAAATTTTGTAGTATTCGACCCGGGTATCGAAGCTGGGACCTCCCAATCGGTAGTCGCACATGCAACCAACACGATCAACGAGTCAAATATTAAATACATATCTCATATCTTAATATACGATACGAGCATTATATAACAATGTCATAACACATATAATTCCATTAAGCTTCGTTACGAGATGTGAACTGATCAAACATACGTCAATTCGCAGCCTATTGATGAGATTCGACCGTACCATTAGCATCGGTGGTATCGTGTATCGGATATATCGTTCACTACTCTCTATGACATGATTAGAGAAGGTTCTGGATAGTTTTGTTCATTTCCAAATTACATATGTTCAGTGGCAGTGCATGGGAGGTTATGAGGTAAATTGAAATAATATTAATGTAGTGCTTAATATTGCAGTCTTAAAATTAGACATAGGATACAACATGACAGTTTCCACGTTAGTCCAAGCATACAAAAATACTGCAGTATTCAATATTTCAGTTGTATTTGAGTATTTAACAATTTAGAATTTTTAGCAATGATTTGAGTAGTACGTCCGTTAATGCGGACTGAGGCAGCGAAGCAGTGGATGAAATAATGATGATAGCTATTGCTGCCATATTGTGCCATGGTCTGAGCAAAGTATTCGTTCATAATGATCACTCTATACGATTTCTGTCATTTTTCCATCCTTATGTTACAACCCAACCCGCATTGTTTCCTTCCCGTGTTTTAATGAACAAAGATTTTATTGCGAAATTATTAACTTGCTTACATTCAGAATCGGTCTGTATTCAATTGCTTGAATTGAAAGGTTTTTTTTTATCATAATCACCTGATGGTAAGTGGCTACTGCTGCCCATGGACATCTGTAATCAATTCCAGATAAGTCAATCACACATTCGCCTCTGCCCCTCAGGACTAAGCTGGAATGCCTCGAAAAATTATGTTTCCCTTACCACACCCTTCAAACCAGAACACAGCAGCGCTTAACACTGCAGTTATAAGGCAGAAATAGGTGTGGCGGTCGTGCCGCCGGAGTCGAACCTCAGAGGGTTCTACAACTAATAATAAGGTTCAAATCCCGGTACGGGACCTATAGGATTTTTCTGACTTAGATTTTTTAGCAGTGGCTCGAAGTCTGGATGTGTTATCGGTGTAGGGGAATAGCCTCACCACCTATTCCATAGTGGGACATAAACGTAACTGATGAAACGTGAGAGCGTTCCACATTCCTCTGCCTACCCCTTCGGCGATTAAAGTCGTGATGTTACGTACGTATTTCTAGCTAGACATAATATATCTCGGATAAATACCCAATTATTTTTACTAAAACGTCTTCCACATTCCACACGGCAGTAACATAATTCCGCTATACATCTGACATGGTTTTTGGGGTCGGTCGGCTCCGGTGACTGTATCACGAGTTTATTATCTTGGAAATAAGATCGCTTTGTGTGCGCAACTCGCTGGTATATTTCTTGGGTATATTTCAATTGAGATGCATAAACGAAAGGTGACACAACTCACAGCCATATTTCTATGATATAGAGCTACATGTGATAGATTTTGATCCTTGGAATAGTGGTGTTGAATGTTAGTAGGTACGAGATGAACATAATCTGATCCTGTCCCTCGAGGCTGGGGGCATAGGATATTTCCCTGGAGATAAAATGGCACTCAGCGTGACACACGCGGCGTCACGTCGTGGTCCTCGGGGAGAACACACTTCAACGACAGGCGGCTTAGTTCAGTTCTACGACGACACAAAGACATAATTATGTGATTATAGCTATCTACGACACAGATTATTTATTCTTGGGTACAATTTTATAATAAAGTGTATAGGGGCAAAGTTATGCCTAATCCAATTCTCTCTCACTTAATAGACACTAGAGGGAATGTGTGATAAGTATGTACTGCACGTAGGAAATAAAATATAATTTTACACAGAAATAGGTTCAAATGCCGAGTAACGCATAGTTAGATTTTTCTATTTTAGAATTTCTAGGTGCGCCCGATGTGTGGCAGTACGTTCACCACCTATATCATAATAGGTCGTAGACATAACTGTTGAAACGTGGAAATATTCTACACTGCTCTGCCTACCTCTACGTGGAATATAGGCATGATGTTACGTATACTATTTTAAAGTAGTTGAGTCGTTTACAAATAAAATTATCATACGAGTTTGCATTTACATGACGTTATTTTAGAATTTTTCCGCGTGGAATATTGCCAGTGTATATATGAATTTATTCGCTATTGTCTCTTAGGAGTTGATTTTAAAACACTGTGCCGCTGTTCAGATAAGCTTAAATTCCTCAGAATGGAAATCTCAATATCCAACTGTAACCAAATAAGAACGGATATGTTACGAAAAAAAACTTACATAGTATTTCTCCAACTTATAATTTCTAATTACATTTTCTAGTAGCGACGAAAAGTCTAAATGAAACAAGGCCGTAGCGTATGGTTCGTTGTGGATTGTTTATTTTTTACTTCAACACTTTAATTTTTTTATAAGAGTCACTTGAACAAATCATATACATAAGAGCTGGAGCCACTACGTATCGTGTTGCCTATTATCATCGAAATAAGATCTTTCTGTATACGACATGTGGGAGTATAATCTAGTTTGCTGAGAATTTTGCATGTGTGTATATTTTGATAAACATTAACATAAATGATACCTCGAGGATATTCCACAAAAGTCATGCACAATTGAATCTGAGTTAATTGTGTTTGTCGGTGTTTTTTTCTCGTGTTGATATAAAAATAGGATAACCTTTGTAACTTTACCCTTGTAGAAGAGGTACGAGTGGGCAGAGGACTATAGTAAGCTCCCCCGTTTCGCCAGCTACATTTACGTTTCACTATGAAATAGATGACGAGCCAAGTGCCATACATCGGGCGTACAATACAAATCTCCGAGCTTCTCCTAGAAAATCTAATCTTATAAATATATGAAGCCAGGTAACCTTAATCGGTAGCGGGGCTTGCAACCGTCACTCGCAACGAGACAGAAAGAAAACTATTTTATCGACACTGCACGGCTTCATTGCGAGCCCCCACTAGATTTGAAGTGATATAAACACTCGTATATCGTGCCCGGATTTGGTGTACAGGATAACCCTGGGATCAGTCGGCGATAGCGAATCGCCCTCTCAGTTGCCGCGCGCCCTCGCCTCGAAAATCTCATTACGCCCAACATTATGGACTTGTTTGTATTCAGTGTGAACGTTGCTTGGGCGAATTTTTGTTTGTTTTACTATACAAATACTTTGGGACGTTTGTCGTTCCGCCAGAGTCAACATTTTCAACGTACGATATGTAAGTGAAAGCGAGTATTGATTTTGCTTGAGCGGATGTGTAAAAAAATTGTGTGAATGTATTTATTTATATTTTGCCTTAAGCTGTTTGCTTGTTTACTTAGCTGGTATAAGATTTTTCAGTGCGAAATATGTTCGCGCTCGTTTATATTTTGCCATATATTTTAGTACAAGATTAATTTTGCGAAAACAAAATTCAATTTAAGACGAATCAAATATACATGCATAAAGAATATAGTGGCAATAATTGTGACTGTCAACTTTTTGATAAAACTTCCAACTTGAAATTACAATTTCCACGGCTGTTTTCGTCTTAATCGTATTCTTTTAATTTAATTAGTGTAATTTAGTCAGTGGTGTCGTTTGAATCAACATTTAAACATAAAAGTAGAAGTTGGATCTAAGGTATTCATTGTGAAATTTAGTCAACATTTTGTTACCTATAAAATAAATATAACGTAAATTACCCAAATAAAAATCATGCAAAACATGCGAACATTTGTATATTTTCTTATAATTTTACATCGTTCATGTTTGAAGTATACGACAAGTGAAGTAATTACTTTATTGTCCTGCCAAAACCAAGAGGCTGGCTCGTTCCGCTGTTTCCCTGAAACCCTTACACCAGCACACGCCAAGTTCGCCAAAGTTCCGCAATTTCTTTGTCATTGAAACTTTCGCAGGTAACTTTCACGGAGCGACCGACGGTGAGCGTGAAAGGAAATTGTACAAAAATCTCCAAGCAACTCCATTCTACGAGCCAATTCGTGGCGACAAATACTACTAGATCCTGATTAATTTCAATGTTTTACTTATAATTAATGAATTACGAATGTATATAGTAATTATATGTAATAATAAAACGACTGGAAACATCATCAACTAATTTGAAGTTTGAAGATGTGTAATTTTGATAAATAAACGTTTTAATTAACTATTTATACACAAGTAAATCAAATAATTGTATCTATAAATCAACATAAAAAAGAATACAGTAATTTTGAAGTACTAACTAACTATATTTATATTTATCGATTGAAAGTATTTATGATTGTTTCTTCCGTATTAATGGGTAAATATCCAATATAAAATCAATTATTGAATGAAGTACACTAAAGAACTTAGCTCAGTTAAAACGGTATGAATAAAATATAATGTAATGTAAGTATAACACAACTTTATAAGTGCTTAGAGCCTAGTCGTAAAGATTTTAACATTTTGATGTTACAGTATAGTCGCGAGGTGCAATGTGGTCTCATGGTAGTCTGCTCAAAATGATCCCATCTCATGGCAATTTTTAAAATACGCCAACAAAACATAAGGGACGTCCTGATGAAAGAGAATTTTTCCCATCCCCTCGTCTCGACTCCTTTCGTTAGACCTCTTTTGTTTTTTGAGAACAGCTCGCATTATGCTTACGGTGCAAAACATGAATTTTTATACGAGTTTGCTTATGATTTTTGGATGCATTTAAGGTTTATATATTTTTAATTTCGTGAGAAATAGGAGGAACGTAATATCACGGTCGTGGTAGCCGAAGAGGTTGATAGAATAGTGGCTTACATGTTGTGTTGGTCACAAGTTACAAAAAATCTATATATTAAATTGCAAATACATATCAATGTGATTCGATATCGAAAAATACATTTTACAACAAAAACTGTATCATTCAACTGCCGCTGATGTTTATATAACTGTCCGAAGCGTGAGTTCACTTTAAGAGCAGCTCTACTGTTTAATCAATATAAAGTCTAGTAAAATGCAAATTAATGTGGTATGTTCATTTCTAGCCACAATTTGGTTTGCGTTATAATAATTTAATTCAGCGAGCGCTGCTTTGAATCTGTTGAATAAACTTTTGCAATGAACGTTGTCTTGTTTTCTCTTTTGCAATGAACATTCTCTTTAAGTTCTCTTTATAAATGACTATTGTTGAATACGTTTAATATTGCCTTTATAAACGAGAAAATAATAAGACTGCCTTGTTGTTTTAGTTTTGTAAGATACTGCTAAGCAAGAGCTTCTAGATTCGATGAGCGGTTCGGACGAAGTGTTATATATCGGTTTCGTGTAACTCCATATTGTCATTAAGAGCTTGGAGACAGGATGTGTCAGGCCGTCGAATGGCAATGGTTCACAACCATGTTCTACTTCTCGATGTTATAATGATTGTATCAAAGGGCCTAATTAACATCAAAACTGATTAACCAGTCCTCGTGCAATCCTTGGAGCTGTTCATAATGCAGTGTAAAGTATGTGAAATCTACCAATTCACATTTGGCCAGATTGAGAGAATATGGCCCTTTATGGCTACTCCCTTTTCGTTTCGAGAGACCCGTGAACGGATGTACAACGGTGAAACGATGTTTCCTGGCGATGGTATAACAAGTCGGTAATTTTAAACAACGGTCAGCAAAAAGGGTTGAATACAAATAAAAACATCAACGATATTGTGTAAATCGAACGTGTAATACATTTATATTATAAAGAGATAAAATTTCACATTTTGTAAATATTAGACATGTCGATACAAACCAGCACAGTAGCTGCGTACACGATTAAACACTTAATTACATAGACATTTATCCATTTATCTACATATAGCTCGGCTAATTACACACATGTACAAGAGTCCTTTCTCGCCCTGAAGCGTCGTTAAATACCTAAGTTTGGGTCATAGTTAATAGAAACCACAGTAGTTCAATCACGTATTAAACGAATCAAACCGAAAAAATATGTCCATAATGTATTATATGTTATTGAAGTGAAATCCATGTAAATAAAGTAATATAATTATTGACATATTTCTTGTTGCTTCATTTGGCTAGCTGGCGTTTTTATTCAAAGCAAGTAGAGTTTGAGCTACTGGTTTCGTTTAACTATGGCTACAGGATGCATATAACAAATGAACGCCTACAAAACTTGTGCATATCAAATAAATACATCGAAGTACACTACGATGGGTACGGTCAGCAAATTAAACGTTGGTCATAGATTATATTTAAATCATAATATTATTAATAAATATACATCAAATATTACAACTAATAATAAATAGTAAGAATGATACAATAATTATCATTATTAAATCTTAATACAACGTAATAACAATTTCAAAGTTGAACATGTACGTATTTGAATGTCGGTACGTATATTATCTGCTGACTGTACCCATGAAACAATATTTTAATAGAACAAATTTACTTTTAATGGACATTTTACATAAGGATACCTAAATATTACAATGAAAGATAAAACATTTATATTCTGATTTTACATAACCTACTATACAGCGATAAGAAATAACTTGTGACTCCTGAATAAACACAAGGATTTTAAAAAATCCAACAATAAAGTAACAAAAATAAGTACCTACCAAAAATATAATTTATCACATATACAAAATGTATTTGAAGTCACGTTTTGTTACGTTTAAGAATATTTTAGAAACGGAATTAATAATAAACACTACTTAAACATATAACCATTATTTATTTATAGATAATTAAGTTAAACAGCTTAACCCACACGCGCTTAGGACTGGTCAAATTAGCCCGAGTGTGATGCGACTGGTGACTCAGAAACCCGCCGCGGCTGGAAACGAATGGATTAAGCGATTGCATCTCTAGTTGTCCATCAATAGCAAAATTATTTACGTATATATTTATAATTAATACTTTAATACATGTACAAAACGAGCAATTACATTTAATTTAATACAGATGTATAACAAATATGTGTAATCCGTTATAGTTTATGTCTCACATATAGTTATGATTATTAGTTATACATAAAGCGTTTCAGATACAGTCGAAATGAAAGTAAAAAATTTCATTACAACTGACCTCGAACTAATGCTAAGTTTACTCTTTATTTCTTTTCGGATATACAGCACGTGTATGTTAGTAATATAAATCATTTTTAAACAATCAAATGATTAATTCGATAAATTAAAAATAGATTGAAGGTATCAAAGCACTTTGAATTATCATCTAATTGTCGCTGCCTAGAATGTATTATGGATATAAATGAACATCGGTCGAGTTGTATCGTCACAGCGCTGCTCATAATAAACTAAAAAATTGAACAGATTTGGAATAAAAAAGGTTATGAAGTTGGCCGGATTTATAAATGAATTGTCTCTAAATATATTCATTTAAAATTTGAAATCAACTTGTCAATATACCTTCCGAATATAACATCGAGTGTAATAAAGATGTGTGGAGTCACATGCAATAATAACCATTTCTAATTGTAAATCCGAATGAAATGAATAAAATTAACAAAAAAAAAAATTTAAATGAACAATTTTATGAATTAAGAACACATCAAATACTATCATGTAAATAAAAACAATAATTAAAAGCAAATAATAATAACATCTCTCATAGGGGTTGAAGACACTAAAATACAGAATGCGGCGAGAAAATTATAAAGACATACTGCAAGTAGCATGTTTGAACATAAGTTGCAACATTGCTACACGTAACTCGTCTTATGTACTAAATTTGCACGCGATTTCTCACTTTTGCTTCTCAAGACGATAACTTTAAAATAAGCGATAAAGTTACGAAGGGGTACCTCCATTTATACTCCAGAATGAAGTCTGTCATCGAGAAGAGAGATCATAAGAGTAAACCTGGCCTATGTACACAACTATAACAATATAATTCTAACTTACAGTACACTTAAAAGTTTATAAAAGGAGTATTAGCAATAAGGAAGACATCGATAGCCTGCATAAATTTCTTCACAATTAGAAAATACAGTACATCGTTATTTTTATGTAGTTAATGTTAAATTTTAAATGTTTTTTTCTACTGACACGGGTGACATTTCGACGATGTAATAAATGTCAACGTGAAACCACGCCTGTAAACTCCGAAGTGGTAGGCAGGGGAGTGCAGTACACTCCGACGATTCACTAATTATGTTATGTGTCACGACCGAATTGGCGGAGAGGCTATAGCCATATCCGAGTCATATATTCAAAATCCAAGCTACTATTTGAGAATGTGCAGAAATTCAGTTTCGTGGTATATACGAGTACATGGACAAAAACTTTCTCAAACTCGGCAGCGGATCTGCAAACAAATAAATTCCATTGTCTTTAATATCTACCAACGGCCACGTATCATTCGCGACAATAATTTGCACGGTTTGCAATTTAAACGAATGTATTTCTTGTTTGAGCGATTCGTATGCATTGTCGAACAGAGAGTTGTAAATATTCGGGCATTGTGGAACAATTTTACGAAGCAATTCGCATTATCTCGTCGAAACGTCACAAACCGTGTTTGCTACCCTAAATCTGAAATGATACTTAATTCTATTACATTTATAACATCGATAACACACAAATGAAACGGCTGCATCGATAAATTCAACCACTGAAACTCCAAAACTAAAGTTCGCCGTGTCGCCGTAGAGGCGCCATATTGAAAATGATCAAACCGGGACAATAGTTTTTAAGCTTGAGTTCATTTTGAACAGAGAAAAATATATTTACTAATCTACAGCTTACTCTAATCCTACTGTGTACTTTATACATTGATTATAAAAAGTCGTCCACATCGGAAAGCGCAATGACTTAAGGGAAAAATCATTAAATGTTAAGCTAATTAATGTTACAAAGTGTACTGGTTTTTATAAATTGGCAAGTCGTTTTCGTGTTTGTGATATAAAATGTGCATTCGGTTCAATATCGCGGATGTGTCGTATATTTGTCCTAAGTACAAATGTATTTGTCCTAAGTAAAAGGACAAATGGCGTTCCTATTCAATCCTATTGGAACCCGAGGCGTGATGTATAACGTACGCTTCCAGAACTTTTGGTTGACTGAGAGGAGAATTATCGTATTTCCTCTAGCGTTCGATGTAAATTTTACGTATATAATCACAAGTCATCGTACCTGTTATACATCACGCATCATATGTTCGCACGTATAATGATCACGATGTGAGTACTATTGCTTAATATTTCACGGGAAATGAATTTAATTCAATTGTATGAATGAATAGTAAAAACCAATGAGGGACATATTTTGTTAATATTTACGATATTACTAATATTTACGATACATATATTATTGTGATTAAGAGAACATATTCAACATGACAGTTTCAACTGTAGCTGACGACAATTTTCACCGACACAACCATAGTGTGGTTTGTAAATATTATATTATTTTTTGAATAATATCCGCTGGTTAAATAAAAGGCTTACTATGAGACAAGATTTAAACGAAACTTCATGCATGTATCATATGTCTGTCAAATTTCGCAAATAAATGTGAATATCACAAAAAATACATTAATTTATAAAAAGACCTGTTACGTAACATATATTATTTATATTTTATAATATTTTATAAGTCACATCAATTTCATACTTTCTCTAGTTTTTCTTGAAGTAGTATAAAGGAATTTAGATAACGAAAACATTTATATATGGCCGATCGATTTACGCACCTGCATTATTTATGCCGTTTGATAGCTATTTGATATTGGCAGTCCATCCTCAAGAAAATCTTTTAACCCTCAGATGATGTCTATTCAGCATTGATGGTGATGATAATTAAGTGATTTTTAAAGTAGGTATGAGCTAAGAGCTATACTATGTGTTCAATCAAATCATATTATATAAAGGGTAATTTTCAACGACGTCAAATCTGGAAAGCCTCCTGGCTGCCCTGGAAGTTTCAGTCGAACTAGATCCATCCGA
>DWEI01005452.1:0-10804 GCA_018245875.1 Mysoria ambigua | reverse complement strand
ACCGGTGAATCGCGGGAATGTTCTGCATTCCTCTGCCTACCCCTTCGGGGATTACAGGCGTGAAGTTACGAAGTTACGTTTAAATAAATGTATATAGTTAACTTCATTACAACATTTCAAATATTGAATGAATATTTGTTGTTTTTCATTCTACAGTAATTACACTATTTATTTGATGAAGATTTCGTATACGTTACGTAATAAACAATTTTCCGTCACATGCTTGCACACACAATAATCTATAAAAACGCGCGACACGACAAAGGTGAACGAACCGCGCGAAAATCTCGAAGCATTTTCGAAGAGATTAACCAACGTTATTACCCCTGGGAATCACCATAACTAGACTTTATTGCTTCGGCATAAAAATCAAATTAGCTACCAGAAATTGTTCGACGGGCTCAAATTACGTTTGCTATGGAAATGAACAGACTCTTGAACCGCGGATAATCAAAGACTTTTGAAGTCAACGCCTTTTTCGGTAAACAGGTATGTTGGAGGTCACGCGTCGCCGTCTTTTATTTATACGTTACAAATACATATTATTTTGTCTGACTTACATTATTCACATTTGCATATCGGTCAATTTATTTGTTTTCCCTAAAGGAAAGAGAAAAACCCCTTGTAACAGTGTAAACGTCAATTGCACCCTCTAATTTAAATGTCAAGTACCCTTTTTACAGTTTTATTAATTTTATTAACATTATAACTCCATTCCCGAAGTAAATTGTAAACTCAACATCGTCATGATATAGCAGGCTTTTTCTTATTTTCCTTTTAACTTATTATTGTCTTGATCCTCATACCACCTTTGGATATGTCACGATAATCCTCATCATCATCTTCATCTTCACGTCCATCATCGGCAATATCATAATTTTACCGTTCTCATACATTTATCACACGAACAAAACAAAAACTTATGCGCATATTCCAAAACTATATATTGCAAGTCAACAATATCGATCGCAGGTAAGTATCGAACACTCCATGTAAAAAATACAGTCCACCAATTAGCGTTCCGATGTTTCGGTTTTTTGATGGAAACAAAATTTTTCCATTAAAAAAAAACTCAGGTACCATATCGCAAAAACGAGACAATAGGCTAGGGGCAACATCGTTCATTTCATACGGATCAGCGCACACTGTTCGTGATGCTGTTAGTTCACTTCACACTACAGTCAGATTATATGGCGAACGTGGTGATCTTCCACATCACGAGATTGTCCCGGCCAGCTGCTGGTAAAGGCCATGCCGTTTCATTCTCTACTGTTAACATAATGGGGTAAAATGTATAGATATATTATTTTTATCTAATTATCAGTAAATGTTTTGTTTGTTGTGGCAAACACAAAATAGTCGTTGAAGCTTACGAGCATCATCAGTCTTAAATTGGACTTGAATTATTTTGTTTATGCCATTCCATTTTGCTGTGATATTTTTTGTGAGACTTAATACGAAACCGTCTGGCAATAGCAATGTAATATTGGATATATCTTCAGCAAGACCTCACTTATGAATACAAACCGAATTCTTCTCGTTTTCTTTAAATATCCGACCGTACAGTGGGAAGTGAACAATACCGGTGTAAAAAAAGTCAACAGAATCGCGACCGCTTTTTAGGTGTTTTTTTTATAACAACTATTGTTTTTGCGTTACAGAACATGAATTCTAATTGCCGGTGTTTCATAGCCCGTGGTGTCAGGTGAGAAAAAACTGACAGAGAATATAAATTAAAATTCTAAGAAGCAATTTAAGTCTGTAAGAATGAATGTAAAACGGAAAAGTGTGTTTCCATGTGCTATGATGATTGGCATATTTACAATGACAATGTAAATATTCATGTAAATGTAAATATGCCATTTAGTATTCTAACTAGGAATTCCCAGTGGAAGTTGAGAGTCTGGATCTGTCCCTGATGTATACTAAATTGTTTGCTACCGCCCTACCCCTATCGTTTGCTAGGACCTATAAGGAAAAATAGGCGTGATGTTATGTTATAATTATTAATTATAATAGATTCCATTACTGTTCCTATGCACCAAACGTCTGTTTTACGAGAGGTAGCTAATTCATTAGCATATGCTAATATCTTCATGAAAAAAAAAGTTATAACAGCCATCATCTCAATCGAGCTCAAGTTCAATGACATTGATGCAAATCTTTCGACTTTTGATACGCCAGATAATATAACATTTTTAAGTTACGCAATTAGAATATGATTAACAAACTTAAAAACAACGTTCGTAAGGTATAAAAATGTTATTGTAGAATATTGTACTTATCTGGAATACTCTGCAACGAATGAATATATATATTTTTACAAAGTGTTTTAGGTACACTACACGTATGATACATACATATTGGTTAAATGTCGGCCCAAGTAAATACGGAATGGCGTCCGATAGTCAGTTTTAATTCAAAATATTAACTAATATCTGTGTTTTACAAACATCATTTAACTATATTCACCGCAGCCGACACGATCTGAATTGTGATGAGATTGCTTACATGTGTTACTTTATTATAGAAATTCCAGTTATTATTGAACGAGAACATTTAAAGTACTTTTTAATTTGTTGTATCGTTAATAAATTTGTTATTTATAGTTGCTAAATTACGACTACGTTGTCGTAACTGCTTCATAGGCAATCAATAAAGTTATGTAGTAAATCGCTACAACGTTATATAGATAGCTCTTTTAAAAATTTCTGCATTAGTCTTTATTTGGACACAAAAGGAAATGTTAAATAATATTCTACTTTTAATACTAGGAAAACAATTATTTTGGTGCAACATTCCATTGGAAACATTGGTGAGATATTTTCTTCAATCATTTGTTTGCTCTCAGTTGGAACTTGTCTTCGGGTATATCCGTCAACGAGATTCTGTTCACAGATTCGCATTATCTCATCGTGTTCGGAGCTGAAGGTAAAATTTATTGATGTCGATGAAACTCCAATTTAAACTTAAAGTAATTAGAGCCTTGACGTGATCACAGAGATTTGTATCTACGTTAGATTGAATTAATTATTAATAGGATGGATAATGGCGTTTTAGAAAAATGTTTTATCAATAAATTGGTAACCGATGGTATTGTAATGGCCAATAAATTGTAAGACACTGAAAAATGTAACTAGCGAACATTTGCTAAAACAATTTAATTATTCTTTATTATTTCTTTATTTCATATTTGTTTATTAAATCTTCAAATTTCGCAAAACTTAGGGCAGGACGCGCTGTCACAAATTAAGGGGTAACTGTATCCTGTACTTGACAAAAGAGGATTGTGTTGTCCTTAATCTATGAAATACGTTTTTTAAATCCAAAAACATCATTTCGTGAAATACAAAACGCAATCAAAATACAAGTTCCAACTTTTCAAATCAAATAAGAGGAACCGTAATAACTTCCATCCCTCAACTTCGTGACAGTTGACCTCTCTAAGTGAAACTATCTAAAAATTGACACGAATTGCCGTACTTTTGGATAAGGAATTCTTTTAGGAACAAAACTTATCTGGACCTTATCGCTACGGAAAGTTCACAAGAAACTTTTGACCCTTGCAAGGTTTCACGAACCAATACAATATAGAGGGTCTGGTCTACATCGCTCTACTTGTATTGAGGTCCAAGTTATTACACAATATGTGAGAGAAGTAAAACACTACAATAACATCTGAAGAGTTTTGAATAGAATTATTTAGCAATCAAAATTTTTTATGTGAGACAAATACCCATCATCCCAAATATTATTATCGTCTAAAATGATGACCAGGGAATATGTACGATAATGTGGTAATTTTAGATAATCCTTACTTATCCAATCATTAAGGATCTTAAATATTATTATTATTTTCAATTAATTTTTTTATTCAACTGTTTTTCAAGTGTAAAAATTTGGTGTAAATTAATTGACTGCAAATCGAAATAATACTATTTCGAACGTTATTTCGACGGACTAATTTTAATTTTTTTCCATTTATATACATTATGTAACATCAAGCCTATAATACTCAACGGGGATTCAACGATGAAACGGCTGGTCTACACCGGATACATATCGAGACTCCGAGCCACGATTAGGAAATATAAGTCAGAAAAATCCAATAGTACCGGATTCCTTACTACAGTTTAGAGAACATTGTAGCTAATTTTTTTTTTCTTCCTTTCGTCAATTCCTTAACGTACATTGAAAACGCAGCCAAGAAATTATATCGCCGTTTGGAAACTAACCTCAAATATAAACCACTGAGGTAGCCGCCTATCACATTGGTGCTGATATTTTACCAAACGACTGTTTGTACCGACCACTGCAATTAGGCAATTATAGAGCGAAAGCAAGCATGAAATTATTATTTTCTGCGAATATCGCCTTACGTGTTGAAAATTGTTGAAAATCGCTCGTTCAACGTGTAATCGTTTTGGTTTCCCCGACGCTTTTATGCGAATTGTTTATACAGCAGGTCACGACAAAAATGGCAAGTTGAAATGTTGAAATACATGTCTATTTCAAACTGTACAAGAACACCAACAATATAGAAATTAAAACGGAATGGTGGAGGGTGGATAAAAATAATATACCCTCAATTATATTACTTAGTTATCATAATATTACCGTAGATATCAATGCGGCAATTTTTGGAAGAGAGCATATTGACTGCCTCGTTGGTCCTGTTGGTTGCATGTGCGACCGATCCGGAGGTTTCGAGTTCGATTGGTGGTCGAATAATTGGTAGTCTAATTTAGAATTTCTAGTAGTCTGGATATGTGACCGATGCATGGCAATAACCTCACCACCTATTCCATAGTGGGACATAAACGTAACTGGTGAATTGCGGGAATGTTCTGCATTCCTCTGCCAACCCTTTCGGGGATTACAGGTGTGAAGTTACATTTTTTACATTTTAGAGCATATTGAAAGCTTTTTCTGTAACCGTACCGTAAAAGGAATACTAAAATGTTTATCGCAATTTCGTTTAAAGTATAACCCATGTAACCAGCAATTTGTAGCGATGTTTGCGTTTGTTGGAACGTTCTAATAACTAAAAAACATTAAGAAATAAGTTCACGCAAAGTTAAAACTGCCTTGAAATGTTCGTGTCCTATAAAACACACCATTGGATTTAAGTGGAACTGAGAATTTACTGCCAACTATTTCATATAAAATTGTATATATCCCACTGATTCATGTCCCTCTGATAAAAATCTTACTGCTGAGCACGAGATTCCCCCATTGGGCAAAATCTGGCGCTTACTCCGCCATCATGGATGTTTTGATGGAAACACTTGCTACAAGCCACCCAATAATTAAAAGTTCCCTTTACGTCTCCTCAAAAATCTTAATTATTACCCAACGGTTAAAACCGGAACCATCCGCTTAACATGCCATCCGAAGAATGGAACCGCTCGTGGAAATCTGGAAATCGTGGCGTACATATCCAAGACTATCCAATAACTTCAAATATGGCAGGCAATTACTAATATTAACTATATTTATAATTGATAAGGGTTGCCCTATCCAGATAACAAAGTATTTTTTTATATTTCAGTTTTTTTTTAGACAAGTATGAATGAGACCATGAGCCCAGATTTTATTAATAATATCAATATAAATTTCGTAGTTCCGTTTTCCATTTTTTTTAATATTCAAACTGTAGATTTTTTTATATTAAATAGTCATAAATATTCACTAGAAATAATTTCCATAGCAGCACAACGTTTGCCATGTCAGCTAGAAGACTTATAAAAAATTACGGTTTAAAAGCATTATAGGGCACAATAATTAAGGTTAACACTGTTCTGCGTCAGTGTTACGGCGTGCTACGATCTACGACACTAAATAAAGTTTACTTTTTGCATTTAAAATCAGAACACAACAACTGACCGCGATGGTCAGTGACGTATATCAGACTACTGCAAACGGAATTCAAGTCTGTCGTCAGTAGATTAAGATTCATTTTACGTTGTGAACGTTTATAGGCTATACTTTCACTAAGTAATGCCAATGTCAGCGCGCGGCTATTTTCTCCGATATTATACAATCGGTTACGGCGATTCGATTACGTCTTTGCGCAATCGAGTCGGCACGTGGTGTGGATGTGCGATGTTAATCGATTATTTCATAATTGATTTTGGAATTCAGTGAATTTATGTTGATAACATATTTTTTCTACAATTAATGAAATCTTATGTAGTATACTGTAGGTGTACCGAAATTGATAATTGGTGCCAATGTGTTTTTCAACTATGTGACTTTTTTTAATTATAGCATATTTTGAAATTCTGATCGTTTAAAGCATTTGCTGCTTAATTACCTTCCATAAATATTTAGTGGTTTGATTTAAAATTGAAAATCTATTTGACACACCAATTTATTTTATCCATTGGACCAGCACAACGATTTAATAGCTGTAGAAGTTATTTTTAAACCACTGGTTCAAACGAGATTAAGTTATAACCATTAATATATAACAATAAATATTCCTTACATTCTATCAACATTATAACAAATAAGGACCTAATAAAATATTTGTGGTTAACGTCTATTTAGAACAATATCTCAGAAAATTAAAACTTCGTTAATATTATTTTTTAATCATTGTACTTACTATTACTACTTACAAAGGCGTTGGTTACACTAAGCTACTTTTCTATTAAATATAATAGTATTTCACACGAATTTAAACAACTTTATAAATGCCCGTCAGTAACCATTCAATTTTCAACTGCTCTTAATTATATTAGTTCACATTACGGCCTTTAGGGCGCGTCTATACCATCAATGCCAACCGCGTAGTATAAATTAATATACTTTATGTGCATAATAAAATTTCGAATATATTAAATCTATAATATACGGCAGGTAACATAGTGAATAAGTTAGTGTGTGTATATTATTAGTTTATTTAAAATGTTTCAGTTTGACTGCCTCGTTGGTCGTGTTGGTTGCAAGTGCGACTGCCGATCGGGAGGTCCCGGGTTCGATTTCCGAATCGAACGCTACAAAAATTTTCTATGTAATAAATTTTCTTCTAAAAAATCTAAATAAAAATTCTGGTAGTGTTTCGGAGTCTGGATATGTGTCCGATGCATGGCAATAGGTTCACCACTTATTCCATAGTGGGACGTAAACGTAACCGGTGAAACGTGGGAATGTTCTGCATCCCTCTGCCTACCTCTTCGGGGATTACACGCGTGAAGTTACGTTTACGTTTCAGTTTCATAATATACGTGGTAATTAATCCTACATCAAATTAGCCCTAGGCATTATAGGCGGGATAACGGTCTGTGTAAGGCTGCCGGCAGACGGTTGCTGTGACATGCCGAAGACAGGGCGCGATGGTGATCGTTACAGAACGCCTACATGCAGCACTGCACCAAGAGAGTCTGATAAACACCCGGGGTCAAGTTACGTCGCTGGTTTAACGTGACAAACACATGTTTTTTTATTTTCTATAAACCGAATTTGCTACAAATGTTTACCATATAAGAGTGACATTCCCGACACGAACGGTTCGCGGTGTCGTCCGTAACTCGATTGTGTGTCTTCGTAAATAAATAAGCAATGTGCGCCTCCTGATTTGGCCATTCGCGCTGTGTATCGGCCAATTTGCGGTCGGTCCGCCCTTCGGAGTCGACGCACCGGTGCCGGCGAGGGGTTGCTAAAGGTTTAGATGTCGTTTTGAGCGATTGTGTAAAAATGTCGTCGAACAAAATGTACACGAAATTCTGTTGCCGCCATCGTTTTTTAAATGACTTGTTTGTTTTTTTTTTTATTTCGTTTATTAAGTTTTTTTAATTTGAGTTTGAGTTGAGCTGTTTATAACTGGCAACAAAAGTTGGGACGTTGAGGGAATTTTTGGATTTCATTGTCATATCTGTTCTAAAACTGATGGCAATGGGCTGACCACCTATTGTATAGTGGGACGTAAACGTAACTGGTGAAACGTGGGATTGTTCTTAAGTCCTCTGGCTACCTCTTCGGGGCTTACAGGCGTGAAGTTACATAGTAGCTATCACTAATAGTTGGTAGTTGCAGTTATTAGTTGTAGATAACACATTAAAATTTCGTAGTAATATACTGTTCCAGTCACAATCATTCAACGAAAATTAAATTCCTTCCAAATCCAGTCACACTTGTATTCCCCAATCCTATCTCACCATATTCAAACACGAGTACTACATGTCAAAGTAACTAATAGTCAATGTTAACTACAGGTGTTCGTCCTTGATTACGATTTTCTTTCCGAAAAGATACAATCCATATCTTAATTCTTTTTTTAACTGTAATATTTTTTTTAAATATTTTAAATACTATCTGCGAAAAGATGAAGCTGGACGCGGCAAGTCGAGGACATACAGGATTGAGATAGGCTAATAATTATCGATGATTCGGGTGACCTAGAAATCATTTCGATGTATTTCTAAATCCAAATATTTCGATGCGATTATCATTCGAACAATAAAATATGATTCACAGAGCCACAAACGACGCGTGACTTGTAATAAGTCGCGTATTGTTTCTGACCATCAAACGGACACGGAAACAACGAAGGGTTCCCAATGCGCGGCCGATACTCGGTCGAAGTAAAGTAAATACGTTAGGACGTATTTTCGATTTCGATCACGCACGGGGCACTTCAACTAAGTATATTAACCGCTTTTATTACAGTCGTAAACTCAGCCAGGACCACTGCCCCCGCGGCTCTCCTTCAGCTCCTAGTTTGTACCGTAATATTGATGCTATGGTAAAGATAACTCGACGTGGAATGTTATAGGCTTATAAATAATAACATGTTTTAAAAAGGAAAAGTAGAAGATTTTTGGACATTTTTTTGGTGGGTTAAGTTTGGTTATTAAGGTTTGTTGGATAAGGTTTTTTTTTTAATTTAATGTAATCGGTATTATACTATCATTTACATGATATACATAGTTATATGGCATTTGCATTAAATGAAGCGGAAAAATTCAATATTTATTCATTATTCAGTTCAGTACTGACTGCCATAAATACTTCATCGTTACTTCTATATTATTCTACTGCTGCAGGCAGGTGATTTTTAGAATGTGAAAGTTAAAGCCATAAACTGCTTTCTGACAGACTTCACAAGCCTTAGAAAACATTATAAAGAATTTTAAGATGTGCAGATTTGTTTCCGATATTTTTATTTATCTTTAGAGCAGCGGCGTTTAATTTTAGAACGCACATATTTTCTTAAGGATATGAGCCGCCGGATTTCAATAAATGTTTCTTGAATAGGAGCCTCATTTGTTTACCACTAAGCTATTTAACACTTTTAGTAACTAATTTACTTTAATTGAACCACCCAGTGATACAATATTATGAAGATTTTTAGATACAAATTTCAAAATCCAAATTTGCCGCCACGACCCAAGAACTAGGCTATTATATGCTCACGTACCGCCTGTAAAGAGATGCCCCAAACAATCCTATGTCTCCGATATATTGCTTGTTTTATAGTGTCGTAAACATGGCACTCCTATTACCGGAGCTTGTGTGCCGTGTTAGTGACATTTCATTATTTCCCAACATAATATTCTTCAGCGGAAAAACGCTACGTGTGATGACTATTGTTTCGCGGTTCGCTATTTACTTACATTAATCTAAAATCAAAACCATATTCACAGTTTGATAACACGCGATATTTGAATAACAATCGTTTTGGATCAGGGCTATTTGGCTAATAAAGATCTCCGTCTCAATTCATTTGAATGTTTTGAGTTTCACAAAAAGATCATTGATACTTAGTGGCTACCTTAAGCTATTAATGTTACAAGATACATTATATTTCCCAAGATATTTATTATTTATTATTATATTAAAATTAAAACTCTCTGTCTACTGACAACTACGCGATCAATTAAAAAATATATTACTGTAAGATCAAATTAAGTACTGTTAAAGTATTTTCAAAGTAAAACTATTACTGGCCCAAGGTTATCTCCAGCAAAAAACAATGAGTGAAATACTATGTAACTATCGATCACCAGTGCAAAAGGCCAAAAGTTACATTTGACACATGCACTGGAGACATTCCGTCCATATACCCAACAAACGCTTGATAGCAATTGTCAAGGTGGAAAGAAAGTGTGACCGTCCACGTCAGACTTGGCTTTGCACCGAGATTCGCATCAGCTTAGCACGGAGTTATGTGCAGCATAAAGCTGAAGTTCGTTCGCGATGAAGTACTACTGTGGATGCCCTCTGCCCTATCTTGGGACATACCATATTAAGTTCAGTAATAAAACCTGTACTTTATAGTCAAACGTAAATGCGGTATTCTATTAGGAAAGTCTCAAGAGACGCAAACGAATCTTGACGTACAAGTCGGTCCACTAGTTTGTGAGCTAATCCGTCAGTTTTACGAGTTACTATTACCTCAATTAGTATTGCTAGTTGCAACAGTTCGTGCTTTATACTGTTACCGATGGATCCAAGAAAGTATGGTCCGTACGACACAATATAAGCTTTACAAAAATATTTTGTCCTTAGTACCATATCTGTATCAACAGTGATCAATACCTAAAACAAAGTAATACTAGTTTCATATATATTCATATGCCACTTAAAATTGATTCATTATTTATTAAAACCATATGCTTTAATAAACTGATCATTAATTAATGTCTCGATTCATATTAAAGACAACGTAGAAATATGTATATATAAAATGCATTAACATCCATCAACATAATTCGAATCTAAAATTCAATTCTGGGCAATTTAAAGTGCATTTCTGCCAGTTTACGAGCTAGTGCGTCAGATTACGAGAAAATATGTC
>DWEI01005451.1:0-10804 GCA_018245875.1 Mysoria ambigua | reverse complement strand
TGTTCTCTAAGGTGTGTGAAGTCTGCCAACCCGCACTTGGCCAGTGTGGCAGACTACGGCCTTAACACTCTCATTCTTAGAGGAGACCCATGTTCCAACAGTGGAATGATAAAGGTTGATATCAACCTTTTGTCAATCAATGCACAATTGACTAATGATTTAATATCTTGTGCTATCATATTTTTTTCTTTCTTGGAAATAGTAATAATGCAATTAGCATAACATTACTCTATTGTTACTCTAAAGGTGTAAACGGAGATGTGTAGAACACCTATAACCATTCCTCTTATACATCCCACATAATAGGGGATGAACCTATAGCTAAACTGCCACAAATCCAGATACAATATTAATAAAAAATCCAACTGAATAACTATTATTATTGTCTGGTTAATAATCTCTATTCTGCACCAACGTAACAAAACGTGAGAATATGGTAAATAAACAGTAGTGGGACCATGGAGAAGTGAAACTAGCGCTGTGTGAGCAGCTTCAGACAGGACTCAAGTGAATGTAGGCTGTATAATAATATTCCGCGGTGTATGTGTGTGTGTGTGGAGATGTATTGTTCCGTGTGCACGGAGCATAGCAGCGGCGGGAGCTGGCCCTCGGCGCGGAACCTGACCGCCGCGACGTCGCCCGGCGCGCTCCTCTGTAATCGACACCCTCAAACGGTTATTGTATACTCTAGCCAGCGCCTGTACTCTATCGGCGACGACGTTTACTGACCTTGTTTGTCCAGCTCGTGCGCTCTACCATGAAATTGAGCATCGTAAATATTGTCCTTACTACCTCTAATTTACGTCATATATGTTTTACAATTACTTGGCTTTTGTATTATATAAAGTCGCATCAATTTTGAGAAAAAAATGAAATGTATTAGAAAAATTGTTACGGCTTGTACGCTGATTCGTAATGAATGCCCTGCCTGATATGCTTAAGTAAGAGAGAATGGCATTGGCAAAGCATTCGTTTGTTCGCTCAAACATCTGCGCCGAGTCACCATGGAGTTTTCATTTCTTAATGCTTCGAATCGCAATGAGAAATGCACAAACGCGAAGTACGATTCTAAATGCCTATATACGTAAACAAACCACGCCATAATCGCGGGGTTGGTCTCTGTGCACTGTGAGAAGTTTCTTAGGAATATCAAGTTTCTTAGTAAAATCGAGTACTTACGAGTAATTCATATTATATTTGAAAATATAATTTGTTTATGCTATCTATATGATACGTTCTCTACTTATTAGCTACATTTAATGATCTTCTTAGATAACCACGTCTCTACAGGATTTAAAGATTCATAAGTGCGCTAGTAATCAATATAAATAGTACCGGTAATGTCTCGTTTATGCGTATGCAAATGTGCCGCGCTACATGCCACCGTGCATCGGTGCACTATTACGTGATTCGTTTTAATGTGCAAATTATATCTCATTATATTGCAAGTGCAAGGTGGAGGATCGTGGCGGCGTCGGCGCCGGCGCCTCGGCGGCCACCCTTCGCGTCACGGAATTCGCCGAGTTGCGAATACTTTGCGTGTATCGAAATAAGTCCTAACGCGACGCGCGCGCGGCGCTGGCGGCCGGCGGCTCCGCGCTCAGTTCCCGCGGTCGGCCGCGCGTGCCGCTTGCTCTCCGTCATCGCCGCGCGGCGCACATCCATCTCGCGCACGTAAACATCCAGCCATCCGTACACCGCGTCCTAGCCCACTGTACTAGCACCGTCGCGTTCTATCTAATCTGTCAATATTTGAGCGTATTTAGGTCAGCGGATTGTTTGTTAATTGATTGTTACTTAACCGACGGGCGGCCGGCGGCCCGGCGACGGTCCCATTGGTGCAGTCCGATTGGTGTCCGTCGATATGGAATATGGTTGTTCCTTTGAATAATCTGTCCGTTTGAAAAGTGTATTAGTTTCGGAATAATGGAGTCCATGGATACCGCATTTTTATCACGTAAGAATAATTTATTATTTTATATTGATAACAATTTGTTTTATAAAATAGTTATTTCGCAGTGGTCGTGTTCGAATTGTTAACAATCAATTTTGTTATATGTATTTAAGTACCTGGGCCAAAATGTTTGTATTCAAATATAACAAACAAAGTTACAATTCCTTGTGTATTATTTGATTGTATTAGTCGGCGCTGTGCGGAGAGCATTTTATGAAATGCTGTGTTTACTGTACGCACAATTTATAAACATCGGCAATATTTATAAAGTGAAAGAGCTCTTTTGTTATAAGAGTCGATCCATATTTTCAGCATGACAAACATACAGACGACAATATTCATTAGTAACAATGGCATACATTCTATTGATTGCCGCGTCGTGCGCAGACTTTTAACGATTAATACCTGCTCGCCTTTGCGCCGTAAAACTTTTAAAAGTTCATTGATTTTCACTGTATCAAGTACTGTCACTGTTAAATTGTTATTGTTACATTTTGATGTTCTTTTTTTGAAATGTTTTCTCTATAGTGCATTTGTTGATGGACGTGGCATATATGAGTACAGAAAGTTTGGACGATATAAGTACATGTTGTCTTCCTTGCCTGGGTATGTTGTTTATGTTATGCGTATTGTTATGTTGTAAAAACGTAACATCACCTCTATAATCTCTGAGGTAGGCAGAGGAGTGTGGTACACTCACATGTTTTACCAATTACGTTTACATGTTTATGGGATAGGGAGTAAGTTAATTGCCATACATAATGAAATGGTAATCGATCCAAGATTTGAACCCAGAACTTTTCGGTCAACAGCTGCTCTTCAGCCTCTTTGTTACTCTGAAGTGATGAAGTATTTCGAGCATCTGTTGGTTTACTTTTGTTCACTTTAGACATTGAATAAGTTCCTCTTAACTGATAGTATTTCGTTTAGCCATAGATCACTTTTCAAATGTTATTCAGTTATAAAACTATAATTTTTTTTTTGTGATTCTGTTGTTTATATCATAATAATATAAACATATTAACTAATATACAAACGTATTGTTTCATGTACTGATGCATCGCCTCGACATCTCAGCGGTAAGTTGACACACACGCTATTCGTCTTATGAGAAAATGTATCTAATGAACATAACTGTAGATTCGCACCAACGTAAAAAAAAACCCAAGTAGTCCAGTCGAAACGTTACCGCGACGACACCGCTACACATATACGCAAATGGTTATCATACGCGTATGCAATAATGTCATATAGAATTGAAATTATCGGGTCGCCGGACCGTTCGTTCGTCGCGCACGCGCACGTACGAGAGTCGCATGCGTCGTCTGAATTACGAGTAGGAATTCGCGACCGCTACTCGGCCCTCGGGTGTCGGCCGCGCCGCGCCGTGGCACCGATTACGGCGTCCCTATGGTCAGCGCGGGCGACGCTGCGCGCCGTCCCGCGATGACGAATCCGTAATCAATCCATGACTCGCATTTGCTATTGTTCCAGTATGCGAAATTGATACCGCGGTGAGGTCGTCACTTAGGGAGGATACATTTAATTTTCCAATATTCCAATATATTAAACATTTGAGATATATTCGAATAGGATTGCACCGGTTGTTAATTGTGAAGTTGGCGAATATTTTAGGCATTATTCTCTCGTTATGGTCGGCATCGGCATATCGGTGTACTCGCGTAGTGACCAAGCGGACGAGTAAGGTTATTGTTTGCGTGTTGAACGTCATTAATGTCGTTATCAGTGTTAGCGTTAAACCGGGCGTTGTGAGCGTTGCGTTCGTCGCCGTAGCATCGCCGCGCTCCGGATGTGATTTGTCGACGGAAAAATGTGCTATCGCCTCGGACGCCGCGTACTGTAATCGCAACAGAATGCCACCACCGAACGCGGCCGCCGGCTGCTAGTTGCGGACGTGTATTTTGAACGTTGTGGTCCCGGTGGGACGGTGTGCGTTGTTGTGTCGTCTCCCAGTGGCCCAGCGTTCGCTATGACGTCCGTGTCGGATTCCCCGTTGAACAGAGCGCGCAATAGGCCGGTGCTGTCGCGTTACAGGCACGCCGCTGCGACGGAACAGGTGAGTTATTATATTATACAGTGTGTGTCCAGCGGTGGGATGGTCAAGGCCGATCGATGGCTGATTGTCCACTCGTCAATTTGTTCCTATAGCGTTACGAGCGCCCCTCTTCCAGGGAAATGACTGTTATCTAATCACCTCGCTCATAATTGCTCATCCTCTATTTGCTCAACCGTGTGCGACAACGATGTCTAATTGTCAATTACCTGTTGGCACATTTATTTTAACTGATAAACGGTTCTCCCCCAACGACGTCACGACTAGTGGCCGTGATGCCGTCCAGTGCGTTTCTATAATAACATAACGTCACGGATATATTTATGGAGTAGGCAGAGATATTACACTCTCATGTTTCACGTTATATATGTCCCAACGCGTAATACGTGGTGAGCCTATTGCTTATTGCGTTTATCTCATGTAGAGGAAATATAATATACTATAGAACGCAATTTAATTTTACATTTGCGTAAATTACGGTTTGTTCTAGAGTATCATACAATAGGGCCGAGTACTTTGTTGTAGTATTTCTATACTGTAGTGGAAATGGTGTCAAACAGCAGCGCGGAGCGAGCCCAAGGCCTGTTGTCTTTGAAGTAGCGAGCTCCAGACGCGCGTAATATACCGCGCTCTTGTTTATTGCTATGTCTCTCTGACCTCCACCTGTGTTGGAGAGATGCGCTGGTCGTGAAGACGAACATTATTATCTCTATGTAATCTTCAATACTGACATTATTTTTGTTATGTATATGTATAAATACTTAATCGATTTTATTACTAGCGATAATGCAAGTTCTAAAAGCACTGTCTGATATTCTTAGTTGGGCTTCTCTTTACGCAAAATCGAAATATCGAACATAGTAAAAGTGATATTATATTAATACAACATTATGCACCGGCTGCAGCAATTTCATTAAAGCATATTTAAAAGACCTTGTGATTTTTACGTTGACCTAGTTTAAATACGAGATGTGCCGGCGAGCTCTCAAATTGGTGTTGGCGTCAAATACATATTATATATAGGCGGATATATGTTAGTATTCGTTCCCAATGACTTCCCATGCGGCTCGTGTTAAGTTTGCATTTGGCAATAGTTGTGTAACGAAAAGCGTAGGTGGGGTCTATTTAATTTCATTGTACTACGGAGGTTGCTAGGTGTAGGATTTTAGTTGATAAAGCGCGTAGAGGAAACATGGCGTTATTCGCTCGTGGGATGTTTCTGTAATTACGCCGGCCAGTATTATTAATGTCGATTTGCAAATGGATGTTCGGTGTGGGTTGTATTTTTAGACTGCAGCTTTTCAATCATATCAGCGGCGAGAGGATTTGCCGCTCCACATACATACGTGGGTGGAGTCGTGTTTTTGATATTGATGTTTAAACTTTATTCAAACGCTTGTAACGTTTGCATTTCTCCGATGGGGTAGGCGGACGAGTGTAGTAATGTGAATATGATCACGCTTTACGTATAATGGGCAGTATGGGATGTGCGTGTTGCCATACGCCGCACACAAATCCTCACTACGCGCTAATAATGGAGATTTTAAACGTTTGTGTTTTGGTTTATTGCGGTTTATTTTAGAAACATAGGCCGCGGGCGCGGCGGCGCGTGCCTTCTCGGCCAAACATCGCGTCCACGCCGCGGACGTACGTGCGTCCGCACTGATATAACACGTACACGACCACGCACTCGGAGTTCTCGGTACATTAGGGCGTCACACTCACTGTTTTAAGGTAAATGTATTCATTGGTGAAGCGGTAAATTCGATTTGGTTTTGACATTCATTTCACCGCTGCTCGGTTGTTAAAATTACCTGTATTTCGTTGTCGATGTTACTGGAACGTTAGTGCTGAGAAACGTGTTTAAAATTCGTAAAATATACTTGTTATATAGTAAATATAATATGTTATAGACCTTAATACCCAACATCACGCTGGTAACTATAAAGAGGTGAGCAGAGGAGCGTGGTATCCTCTCACGTTTCACAAATTATTTTTATATGGAACTATGTAATAGCTTGCGATGATATTGTCATGCACTGGGCACATGTCCAGATTTCAAGCTACTGGTAGAAAATCTAAGTTAGAAAAACCAATGAAACCGACCTTAGATTTAAACCCGGGACCTGTCGATGGGCAGTTGCGTTTTCAGCTGACGAAGCATTCATATACGAAACTAAACAAAAACTTGTATGTACTATAGCAATAAATATAAGATTTGCCATCCAGAGTTAAAAAAATTTGATCGCGCGATTGTTATCGCGGGACAGATTCATTGTACAACTGCTGCCAAATTACTCTTCGACTTCTAAATTAACATACTCACCCTACCCTCTTTCCATACGATTTCCAAATATTATAATTTATATAAGCTGTTGATGGCGCCACTATCGTTGATGCGAAACATTGCAATACAATTATATATTGCTAATCATTTCTTAATAAAAGGCGAGCTTATGCCAATTGGTATTTTCTAGGTGATTATATTTATATGTAAATAAAAATATAGTAAGAAAGGTGTCTGTTTGTATAACAAAATTGTAACACATCTGCTCATCCATTTACAGAAATTGTGTTTCCCGTATTATAGATATAAACATCATTCAGTGTCTATTGTATATCAGCATCTAAATAATTTTGTTAACTTACCAAAATTTATGCTTCATGTGTTAATTTATTTAGATACTTAATTCGGTCGATTCTACAAAATATTCGTACTGACATATTGAAAACTAAGTTATAGACTTCACTAAACGTAACTCACTTTTAGACAGACACAAACAATAGATCGGTAGTCAGTCTCAAGGCTCAATGTGGATAATCTATGTGAATTTTACCACAATGTTTTACAATAGAATTGTGAACTATACAAATAAGCACGGGCGGTACAATGTTGAACGCGGTGCCAAGTCACATAATGGATTAAGGCTTGTACACACGCGCTATGTCTGTTTGTTAACATGTGGGTTACTTTACGCCTATAATCCCCGAAGAGGTAGGCAGAGGAATGCAGAACACTCCCACGTTTCGCTAGTTACGTTTACGTCCCACTATGGAATAGGTGGTGAGCGTGTTGCCATGCATCGGTCTCCGATCCAGAGTCCGAACCACTGCTAGAAAATCTAAATTATAAAATTTTGTAGTGTTCGACCCAAGAATCGAACGAGGGAACTCCCGATCGGCAGTCGCACATGCAACCAACACAACTAACGAGGTAGTTTTTGTAAATAAAGTTTTATTTCCTTATATATAAAATTTTTCGAGTATTTATTTTTGGAATTTATTTAACCGATTGGTTGCAGGAGACGAATTTTATATCAATATTATATCACATTTTTATTTTATATCACATATATGTATTATATTTTAATACTTTTTATTGTATGACAATAAACAGAACGATGAATATATAATATGTACTTACTAACGACAGATATGTGAAGATAGAGATATTCGACGCTCGGCTACCTCTGCCTACCCAATAAGGGATCTGCCGTGACCATATTATGGCTTACCAATCTATTCCTTAATAAAAAAAATTAAGTATTTACGCACATGCATGCTATATATGAAGTGAATTAGTATACCAAAGGACTTTCGACTAGACAATGGCATTCGTGTGCCGATTGACAACATATATTGATCATCAAGTAGTGACAAACAGTAGCCACATGAAACGTACGATGTACGGCCCCAACCCAACGATGTGCAATAGTTTTTGCATAATATTGTATAAGTGAAGTTAGACGGTTCGTACTGTGATTACTTCTTACGTTAACACAACAGTGCAATGAATATTTTATCACCACATGCAAATAGTTTCATGTAAATATCTATGTTTTCCCAAGGGTGTAGTATCATGCCACGTGTCATGTTTTATTAAATGTACTATGGTATCCTGAGGTGAGGCTCTTGCTAACACCGGTCACAAAACGAGACTCCGAGCTGCTGGTGGGAATTTTAAGGTACAAAAACTCAGTGCTTGCCACTGATCGATCAGGGAATTTAACCTAGGACAGTTCGATCGTCGCTCGCGTTTCCGACCACTAAGCTAAGGAGGCAGACATGGTTGCATAATGCCCTTCAAATACAGTCTCCCGACACAAATCGAGGAATAAGGTCATTCTATTGTTTCGTGCGCAAGTGGTTGGGGTGTAAGATGGGTACTTATGAAGCTTAAGGGCGTGGAGGGTTTTAACCTATGCGTTAGGAAGCCACCGCCCTCTGGATTCAAATCGGCACGTTTTAATCTACATTATATCTTTATGAAGTAACTATAATTTAATAAAGAATAATTTACATTATATATATTTATGTATATGTATATTAGTTACTTATGACGTTTTAGAAATGTGTCGTTACTCAAATTGAATTTCAATTATTCTAAGCGCAAATTCGATATTGGTTGAGCCATGTTTCCACGGATTCGTACATTTTCCTCTTGACACCGTGGCTCGTATGAAATAGCGTATGAGTTACAACAGTACATATTATCCTTAAGTGGGCGTGTAATTAGTTACCTACCTACATGTCTTATCGCTAATGTCCACGTGACTCGAAGGCTGAACTGTGTCTATGAAGTGAATGCCACTATGTTGATATAGGTTAATTTACATACCTAGTTCGTCTCTAAGCCACATCCTCGTCTCAGAACTGCTTAGTATGTTAGATGACAATTCTTCGTAATAGTTTTAAATTGAAAGAGTTCAAGGTGAATGTCGTAAAGGACACATCATTGATTCGCTTGATGAATGATGATTAAATTTATGATAACGTCTGTGCTTTATTATTTGTATTGCATTATTTCGTAGTATTGTATAATGTTCATTAAAGGGACGCTTCTGGAATGGAACGTCTTTGCTGACCGGTTGAAAGGTTTAAAGCGTTAAAAAGGTGTTGAGATGAACTGCAAAAAATATATTCTTAAATATTTGTTTAGTGTAATATGTGTATCTTTGCTGTACTAAGTTTTTATCGGTTAACAAAGAAACGAATATTATTGAGATAAATCATCATAAGTCATTTACATACATATTACAAGAGCAATAAGTGTCATTTTAATTGTAATTAAATAATTCCATTAAATTTGTTAAAAAAGACTGTTTTTAGTGTATCTGTCATTACAGATCTGTCTCGCTCACTGCATTTATCACTATTTTACCACTAGTACTACATTTATCACTATTTTCACACACCATCGCCGGCTTCGGAGTCTTCTGACCGACCCACCATCAGTCATCATCCGGACGATTGAATCGAGACCGGTGAAGCTCGGCCTCGGCAACTGCGTCCATCATCATTCGCGTTATGCCAGCGTATTATTGATATTGTCGCAAGGTAGGCACTATGTAGGCACGGAAGTACTGGATATCTTGATACGTAAACCACATACAACAGTTAACAGATGTGACTAAGTTCATCGCTTAGTCACCTTGATTCCTTGGAAGTTATGCAACGATAAAACTGGTATTTCCTAACGATTAATACTGTTCTTAGAAGATACTAGATGGATCTTTTAGTTACATATTTGTAAATATATTTATAGCAATTGTTGCTAAATTACAAACGTAGAGTTATTGTCTTCATGATCACGAATCCTTCTTATTATCGTTTCATTGTAAGAGACGGATTTTCTCTCAGCTCGAATAGGGTTAGGAACGATCGTAGGTGTTAGGTTTTAGACCACTGGTCCGCCAAGCTGACCAAACTTTCCTAACATTTTTATGCCCCCCTAAGTGACGTATTTAGTTTTTAACGTTATAAAATTTATATGTTCTCCTAAGAACCATAACTGATGGGTTTTGGGAAAAATTCACTATGAAACTGTTAATAAAGCACCCAAGTAAAATTTTAAAATGAAATGAAAAACTTAAACTCAAGTGTCGAGTCCATTTTCAAATTGTCCTCCTCTCCTGGGTGGCGTGGGCCCCACGAAACGCCGGTGTGGAGTAATTGTGCGCACGGACAGCAGTCGCGGCCGCAGCGCACCGAGGCTGTGTTACGCGAGCGGATCGTGCCAGTGCACAGCGTTGCGAATAAACTCAATTGTCGCGTATTGTCTGTAAATATACGCGTATCGTATGAAGCACGCCGACATGTTTGTTCAACTGTATCGTGTGTCTCGTTCTAAACGATTTTAAAATGGTATTATAACAATGAATTTCGGTGTAGGTTGGAATGATTGGGATCGCCCCCTGTTCTATGGTGGGACGAACAGAACTGACGAAACATCGGAGTGTGCTATACGATTGTGTCCGATGTATTCAGAGAAATACGAGCCCAATTTTATGTCTCGGAATCATTTCATCATTGGATGTACATACATGTGTAGGTACATATCCACACATGTTTGCGCCGGATAGCGTCGATATATACGTGTACGCGAATAAAATGTTTCTCTAGGAATAGTTTCGAAATCGAAATTTTGATTACACTTGAAGTTCTGTTCGCTCTCGTTTTGGCTTTTACGAGGCACGTGTAGGTCCATCTTTACAATGTCTTTCGATTTGTTTACGGTTCAACAAACTTCCTCAGAGGTGGATGTGCGCGCAAGAGAGTTCGTTACACGCCGTGTCTATTTTTCTTTGATACAAGTAGTGGCAACGGATCATTTAACGTTGTCAGCGAAGCGTTTAAAATAAGATTATTTTGGACTTCCTCAGCTGTATGTTGCTGCGAGTGATTCGACATCTTTAAGATAGTTAATGTTATCGTCATCATCGGGCACCGTAGTCCACTTCTGGGCGCGCGGATCGCAGATAGCAGATTACGTCTTC
>DWEI01005450.1:0-10805 GCA_018245875.1 Mysoria ambigua | reverse complement strand
GAACCCTCGAGGCCCGTATTCTCGTTGCCATGCGGCGTCGTCCGCCGCGGCATCGAACGACATCCTTTGTTGTTGTAGACGTGTAGTACAATTATATATTCCATATGTTATCACCCTTTACAATTACAAAGAGACTCTTATGATAGATAATTGTAATTGTAGAGCCGGACGCAATCGAGGCGGGCCGTTAGTAGCGAATATTTAAGTCCAAATGCTTATCGGATTATGTAATTAAATTTAAAGCAACCTTTATTCTTCATAATTCATGTAACATTAAAAATAATTTTTGGTTACGCCCAAATATTAACCACGCACAAGTTGTTTATCTGATGATGATGACAACGTGAAGAAAAATTTATCATATACTATATATCTTTACGCCTTCTACAGTATTGCTATCAGCACCGTATAACGTATACGTATTTTTATTTTATCCTGACTGTTCATCTAACACTATGTCACAAGGTCGGACTTAATGCCAAATGGCACTGTTTACCAGTTAACCCAGGGTGACGCTACCATTGAAGTCGGTGATAATTAAACATTAATTTATATAACGCATGTTCCTTTTTTACGCGGGGGAAACCTTTAAAAGGTACCCGGTACCCTGGGAGAGATACCGGGCTATGGACACTAAAACCCCCTCGGTGGCCTTCCTCAGCGGTGGCCTCTTATCTTTCAGTATATCAAAATTACTGGATATGATTATTAACTATATTTAAAGATACCTGCACGGTATTATCTGATCAACCACTCAACTTACGCACAAAAGCCTAAAACTGCTTTGCAAAATATAAATAACAAAACTTAACAAATATTCACGTTCTGTTATAATTGAACAGTTCAGATAGTCTTGATACTTGATAAAATTATACATGTAAGTGTAATTTAGTCAAGTGTAATAGTATTTAATTATACTTTGATAAGTAAAATACATAGTAAAGTAGGTTATAAATATAAACGTAGAATTTGTATTTACAGCGATTATATAAAATTACCTCAATTATATACACAACTGTGACATTGATATAATATTGTTACATATCTAGTTCTTGACATATGTAAATTAATATAATTTTTATAACAACATGATAATGATCTTATGTTTGATCTTAGGGCCGAGTATTGTTGGGTTATAGTATGTATATATACTAAGTATAACCTAATAATATACACTATAAATATACACTAGGTATACCGGAATGATATATCATCTCGGTATATCATTTCCCGCCACCACCATTACCACCCTATTCCATGGACGGACGTATATGTGACTTATGAAAAGCGGAAGTATACTATACTATTCAGCATACGTCTTTGGGAATTACAAACATGATATTAGGTAACATCATCATAATATTAAAAGTGTCGTTAATATCTCTGGTATTATTACTCAATAGTAATAATTAACATCACGTAAGAGTTAAGTAAAGCTGAAAAAATTACATAAGTAAATACAGTTATTATTCAAAATGCATTTTTTTTATATTTATTATACGAAATGCTAATTCCATTCAAGATAGTGAAAATAATCAAAGAAGTATTTGGTTCCATGCGCCATATTTTATGAAATACAAACTTCTAACTATCAGTATACATTATCTACTCGTATTAACTAGCATCAGTTTAACGGCAGATTAACAAAACAACAGATGAGCGAATCATTCAATAAAAGAATTATGAATGAAGGGTTCATTGAAGTTGTGAATAAAAGAACTTCTTTAAGAAGCGAGTGTAAGAAGGAATAAATAAATGAATAAATGAATAGAGGAATGTATTAAAATAGATAAACTAATGATTTAAAGTTTCAAAGTCAAAGTCAAAAGTCAAAGTCAAAAATCATTTATTTATATAGGATTTGCAATCATATATAAACGTCATTGAGTTTAATTCAATTATTATATTAGGTAATTAATATCAATCGTGTTATGGATTCAAACAATTCTATAATAAATTGTCTATTAAGTACTATTATAAATTATTTATTACAAATTTATTATTAGTGTTACAACTAACAGTTCTAATAACGTAACATCATGACTGTAACCCCTGATGAAGTAGGCAGTGAAATGTAGTACATTAACCCACGTTTCACCAGTTACGTTTACGTCCTTGTATAGAATAGATGATGAAACCATTGCCATACACCGAGCACATTTCCCATGTACCGACGAGGCACCATTAAAAATGTAAGTTAACACGACCAACTATTTAGTTAACAGTTTTAACAGTAAATTTCTTAATTAAAACTTTACAACAGATTTGTCTATTTAGACATTAGTGCCAATCCGATTTCGTGGCTTTGTCTTCTTGACATGTAATTTGTAATGAAGTTTGACACGAACAAAACTAATCTCAAGTAATGTTGCCACCTACACTGTAATTTGCCTAACGATTTATAATAACTCCTATACGCTAATCAAGGATAAAGGAACAATGGGTCCCTGTTGCCATTAATAATATTCGTAATTACTTTAAAAATATAAGATGATAAAATAAGTGGGTTAAAATAACAAAACCATATCTTTCAATCCGTTAATTTCACGATAATAGTTCTTGAGTAAAATAGATTAAAACTTTCATGATGTTTAAGGTAACTTTCATGAGGTTTACGGTTATACACTGTGAACCTGTGCAGATTATTTTAAAAAGTGTTATCACGCCTGCAATATCGGAAGAGGTAAACAGCTCAGTACACTTCCAGATTTCGCAGGTTATGTTCACGTTGCGCCGAGCATTAATAAAATCTCCGACCCACTATTAGAAATTTTATTGACAAAATAATTATAAACAATGTATACACACACATACCACATAATCTTGTGATGTTAACGTTTATCTTATGATATAAAGGTTTTCAATGCGGTTAACTTAAATGCAATTTGCAATTTTTGAACCAATCTCCTCTCTAAGGAATTGCAACATCTCCAACAGATCTTATTGAAATATTTGCTACACTGAAACTTCCGTGTTAGAGACGGGTCTCTGTTAGAATGAGAAGAGTAAAAGCCGTAATGTACCGCGCTGATCGAATGCGGATACCTATACAAACTTCACATGCACTGAGAAGAAAGTATCGACCCAAATATGAATTATTAATTGAATGTAACAAGGAAATACACACATGTAATATTTAAATGACATATTATAATATTTTTTATTATATTAATGTACATATGTTGAAACTTACTATTAATCTTACAACCGTTATAATTATCATACAAATCGCCAAATGAATAATAACTGAGATTAAGTTCGTGTTATAACAATGTTCTGGTTATTACAATGTTTTCGCACGGTTTCAATTCCAAGGAGATGAATTTTATGTTAGTTACTACTTTAAAAAATTACAGCTTCAAGGTAATGGAGTCGATAGCTGTACACAAGCTCCGTAGCATCAAAATAGCGAAAATGATGTTAAGTTAAGCAACACAAACAAAAAAACAATCAAACGAGTACAATCGGATATTTAAATGGATAATTAAACATGCGCGTTCCAGCAATATAATACATAACGTTAAGTATCATAACACCTATATTTGCCCAAAACAATAGCCAATAGATAGGCGAATGTAGTATCTACTCTCACTTTTCCTCAATTGTAATACATGTAATACGGACTCAACCTGTTGCCATGCACCGGGCGCAACTTCAGAACTTACTAGTCCGCATCTTGAACAATATATTAAGCTTTCGTACCGTGACTGCACAGTTTAATACAGAGATGAATGTCCAGCAAATGTACGATTACAGTCAACCCAACTTGAAATCACACGTACGTACATAAATGATATCATCCCCCTTTTTTATGACAATTCTCTAAGATGAATAATATAATATACTTGAAACAAAATAACTCCGACCGGCCGTGACTTGTTAGATTTCCGACGAATTGAAAGGTACAATTTCATTTAACACACATTCTTAAATGAGTTCTCGTTTATCATTCAAATGTACCGATACGATGTCATCATGAAGTTGCACCCATATGCTATTGTAAATGCATATGGGTAATTAGTTAACTAAAAAACCAAAAATGATAGAGAGAATAATAGATAGAAGAAATCAAAGGAGAAATAAGTGAACCTTGTTAGTACATCGTTTTAATATTTTTATAGGCGCGTATCGCGTTTGTTCCGTCGAAGTTACCGATTAAGTGAAGTCTCCTGAACACTCAATCCGCTATCATTGTCATCACCCTATTCCAGTCCGTTGCTGGACATAAGCCTCCCGTAAAGGGTTGTGCTCATAACCATAGCGCATGCCGGTTGGGGATCGCAAAGCACAGCTGCTGTCACCATCTACGCTGCTGCCCATGAGCGTCCTGGCTAAGGACAGCTATTCGCAGTCTTCTCTGTGTTTAATCGCTTCTTACGACACCCTATATCTGGGCGCAGGGCCGGGCTTTAGGCTTAGTCTGCCTGGATACAGCTATTCGTCAAATGTAATAAACTGAAAGGCAAGAAAAATGGACAACAGAATGAACCTGTGTTTATTCATTCCTTAGTTTTTTTTTCGTCTTGTCAGATTATTTTTTCTTCTGGTATTTTTTCTCCTGTGTTGGTAATAATGGATTTATTGCTTTTAGCTCAGGGCGATCTTTTAATTACAAAACCTTTATTTCATGTTCCGGTTTAATACTCGTTTCAATTGTGCGTTGACTTTACACGCATCCCACTTACGGTTATGACAAAAGCCGTTTCATTTATGCAGTACTGTATGCCGGTTAGTTTATTGATTGTGCATTGACTAACATACAAACGTTGCGCATTGACCCTGAAGATTTCTCTTCGATATTTCATTAAAATCATTAAAAGTAATTTTACGTTGTCCATAATACAACCTTCTACTCGAGCTCAATATATGTTAAGGAATAAGGAGTTTGTTTTGTTAATTATTTAGGTACAGTAATCCTTTGGTAATTACACCAAGTCACGTTTGACTTGAATGAAATTATAAATGGTATGCGTTGATCATCTCCATCGTCGTCAGCCTGTTTTCTTTCTGGGCACAGGCCTCTCCATGGTATGTATGTATTAGTTTTATTTTATTTATTTGTTTGGTAGTTGCATCAAAAAGTTATACATTATAGAAATACAGTACTTTGTGTAAACTATGAGATGAGTATCAAGTTATTTACAGATTCAAACAAAGTGCATTACACACACTACACAAGTGACATTCTCGTATGCGCGATTAATAATAATTCAATAAATATTGACTCGATCCCGTTCAGTGAACGCTCCACGAAAGAATGATGAAACCGATATATTCTGCGAAAACGGATGGACACGGGTGCCGAGGGAGACAAAGACTCACTAGTCTCAACCACATGCATCAGATACTGACTGATCAGATACTGACTGTCTGGGAGTCTGGGAGAAATCTACATAGTTCAAAACATCGTTTAATACTGTGATATAAAGTTTAGTATTAAAAATTACCCAAGTATTCCCAGACGGTGACGTTCCCATTAATTAATTAACCAGTCACCACAGCGCTCCCCAAGGAATCTTGACAAAAGATTGTCATCTATATATGAAATGCTCCTGTAATTAGACAGTAGTCTCACCGCAGTCAACACAGACAAACCTCGAAGTGGATCTTGGAGATTTCACGTTGAAAATGCAATTGACTAAAGAGCTGCAGTGGCTCGTAGAAACGTGCATTATGTTTTAATTAATTTTAATAATATAAGAAGCAAATACAAACATGAGAAATTTATATAATGCAACAAAAAAAAGAAAGTTGTATAAATTATATACTTTTAAACGACACATCACGTCTGTAAACCCCGACGAGGTACGCAGATGAATGCAGAACACTGGGAGTGTTCACCAGTTTCACCAGTTACGTTTACGTTCCACTATGGAATAGGCGGGCTTATTGCCATACACCGGGTACATACCCAGACTCCGAACCACTATTAGAAAATCTAAACTAGAAAAATGTTGTAGTGTCCGACCCGGGAATCGAAACCGGAACCGCCCGATCGGCAGCCGCACTTGCAACCAACACGACCAACGATATACCTTTAACAATTTTTAAATTCAAGTTGTTGCCCAGAAAATCATTACATGAGTCACCTGTAGGTATCAGATGTGTCAGACATATACATATATTTATTGTCAGTTGAGATGAATAATAACAGTAATATAAAGATGTAATTTCGCAAATAAATACATAAAAAACACATTAACCTATTTCATTTAATTATAACCATCTATCATAATAAATAAACGTAGATCTGTTAAAAAGCAAATTTTATCGCTATGTGCAATAAAAACATGTAAAAACTTTATGGATGTTTCACGGACAACAAGATGCTTAATTTAGCACTGCAAAATTGTGTAATCGGAATGCGAACGAAAGACAATGATGAAGATGTAACAATCAGCTGGCTATTTTCCTCGGAATCGGTAAATTAAAAATGTTAAGCAAAAAATTATAAGTGAATTATAAAAATGGACGGAACATATATGCATACATTTATTTTATTCATGAAATATTCGTTTAATAGGTATTGGTGAATTATTCATAACTAATTTTCGTCGTAATATTGTAAGATTAAATTTTCTTTTTTACTTATTTAAAAAAAAACAAGGAAAATACGTATTTTTTTTGTGTTTATTAGAGTTCTTAAATTATAAAACGAATGTCTGTTGACAACTGTTATGCAGTTCCGTGCGCTAGGGATGCGTAATGTCAGTAAATACCAAACCAAACGTGGTATCAATCAAGCAAAACAATACACCGTATTCGCACGCCGCCACTGCTCGGCGAGGACAGGCTCCTTCTCGTCCATAATCGAAAACATAAAATAAGATTCAACCGAAAGCAAGGAAATGAAGGAAAACATAACTCAAATCAGAGTAGAGCCATTGAAATAGGAGAATTCTGAAGCTCCGCAGGCTGCCTGGTATTAGTTCCAACTAATTGAATCAGAAGCCTCCAAGGGATCAAAAGTGTTCAAGGAAATATTTGAGGACGTCAAACAAAACGTTGTCAGATAGCTTAACTGTGGGTATTATTTGCTTGTAATTAGTTCTCTGCAAAATTGCCATAAAGGCATTAACACCTGTCCAGTTACGAGTTTATTGCAAGTACTACGGCAACAAAATTGAAATCGGGTTAAATTCAGCATAAATTTGAACAATGTTACAAGATAATGACTACAAGGTTTCTTGTGAATTACTAGAAAAATTTCAATTCTTAACTATCTTTTAGTAGGTCTTAAAATGACTCACATTGTAATCAAATTCGATTTTTCATTTCACTGCACCGTGAGTAGATTTGCTAGTTCCTGAAAACTACAAAAAAATAAGAATCGATCTGTAAGAAAACCAAATTTCATATTAAAAAGTGTGAACAAAAACTTATTTAAACATTGTAAAAAATAAAACTCAAAATATTATAATCAGTATAAAACGAAGAATTTGTAACATCTACAGTCATTTTAATGTCCGGCTTGCTCCGGACAAGTTGAAGGAAAGCCTGTTTAACCGGTATAGTCGGAATTTAATGCTGTCGCAGATGTTACATGAATGTGATCCTTTTTTCTTTCTTCTTTACATCACGCGTATATTTCCCCAAAAAGGTAGGCAGAAGAGTGTAGTCGAGGTTCCACTTATGGTAAGCCTATTGCCATATACCGGGCACAAATCCAGACTCCATGTTATTTTTCGAATTCTACGTTATAGATATCTACTCAATTATATTTTACTTGATCTTAGGAATCAAGCCCGGAACGTCTTATTCAGCTGTTGTTTGGAGCCATTCGACTAACGAAACAATAAACTTCATAAATTAATTATATTCGCATGAGGTCGTACATTAACTTAATCTCTCTTATATGCAAATATACCTATTTAAACTCTAAGATAATTTTGAATTCAAAAACTAATTTAAAAAATCTAGTTGCACAATAATTTATACCCTGAAATTGCACTTTTCGAATCGAAAGTCAAAGTTACGTTTGTCCATACACGCAAGGACAAACAGCGATGTTTATACTGTTTAAAAAAAGATATTCTGTTATAAACAAAGTAAGGAGATTTATGAAAATTCCGTTTAAAATTATAAAATTTTACGAATATGGAATTATGATAGCGCGAACATTTGATTAATACGAAACATATGATTTCAAAGACATATCCTTTTGTCATCAATATTTTTAAAACATAAAATTTCGTTTACATAAGTACATTGAAACTGGATTTATATGCAAAATTCCCCAAATTTTACCGACATGCGGGAATTGAACCTGGATGTTTCGGCAATGCGAACTGGAGCAATGCACAGAATCTCACTCGAGCCTTACATCATCAATTGAGCATTTCATACTTCACAGTTATCAATGAAACTGTTCCAATTTCTACAGCTCTCTATCGCATCGACCGCCGCGAAACTGTCACAGAGAAACAAAAATACACACAAACTGCACACACCCGAGCATAATCATTTTGGTGTTCGTACTAGATTTTGTGTTCAATTAATTCCTAAACTTTAGTTAGAGTTTAGATAAGACAAAATAAATACAGTTTAATTTCGATAAAATGCAGTTTGCGTTGTCACATTATTGTGGCCATACGCCATAAAAAAATATTGTCGTCTTAAATTTTTTTATTTATTTTATAATGAGATATGTCAATTTTGTATACTTCCTTATCGGATATGGAACAAAAAATCGTAAAGAATGCAGCTCAGGAGGTCGTAAGTTATAGTATAAAGCAGTGTAATACTTAACGAGCAATTTACTACTCGACGAGAGCGCTACTCAAATTTCGCGGTAAACGTTTCCATTTACCTTCGTCTTAAGGCCTGTTTCACACAGAGAACGTCATTATGTACCGTGCATGAACGCATCGATAAAGTACTGCTTAAAATAGTTACTATAATAACTTCATTATCATCCTCAACCTGTTTCCCGCCACCGCTGGACTAAAGCCCCTCCAATAGCAAGTCACTTCAGCTCGGTCTTCAGCTCCTCGCATCTAACCGCTGCCATCCAATCAAAACATCAAATCTATTGTCACTCCATACTAGTCTAACTTAAATCTTATAAAATTTTATGATTCAATATTCGTTACGAGTAATTTTTTTTCGTATGTTACTTAAACGCTTCCTCAATAAAAATGCATAGTTGGTTTTATTACACTATGTTAAACTTATAAACTAACTTGAATCAATGGAAGACAGTTATGAAAATTACATGCCAAATAAGAGTAATTATTCGCTCATTATCCAAAGTTGCCGTATACAGAGCGAGTTTCAGAGAATTTAACAGAGGCGTCATTATTATACCGCGCACTATACACGTAGTATACCATGGAATTACGACACAATTATCGTCTTCATTAACGAATGAGCTTTGTGGATAACTGTAACGCAGGTAACTGTGAGTTGAAACTTGTTATACATCCTAACAAATTAATAACATAATTTAAGAACATGAAATGAACGTGAATTTTGCATGTTTTTAAAATATCTAAATTATTATTAGTGAAGTGTCAACGTAAGAAAGTATGCCAGTAAATAACTTAAAAAAAAACAATATAACTAAATGTCAGAGTAGAAAGGAATATGTCAGTAAACAAACGGATCTTGAGACGTCATTATATTTCACATTGTACTTGGTTCAATTCATTCGGATGCAAGTCTGATGTCGTTCGCTTGGCATCTATTGGTCGGACGATGTGTGACAATGGACACGCGGCCACTTTCATTGACGGTCAACCGGTCATATCAGAGGAGCGCGGTGTTACGATAATTCGACTTTTAAAACTTTCACTTACGAAATCAAGTTTCGTTTGTTGCGGCGAAACTGTCTCTGTAATCTGGCTGATATTTTGAAAGAAAAGCTACATTTAGTACCTTTCGACCGCGAAAATACTGTTATAAATATTTACTCAATCATTATCTGTTAAAATCGTGAATTTCCTATAATAAATGTGTAGGTTCTCAAGTTGAAGATTTGCGTATGAAATTGTATAAAATTTATTAGAAATAATAAAATTTATTATAGTCCATAAGATACTTTACACTATAAACCATAGATGTATATATCTTATCAGAAAGACAATTATTAGCTAGCTACGTCAATCTGAGATAATAATCAATTCCTTTATACCTACAATTTTTTTCTTCAACTTAAGATGAATAGACTTATGCAATGTTCTTTGTTTTGCACAATTGTTCTTTAATGTCTTTGTACGAATTAAAATCAAGGTTCTATTGTACTTTTACGTTTACGAGACAAATTAAGTATACAACTTGATTCGTATCAACTATAACGTAACATAGCATTACGCCAGTATTTCCCGAAGGCGATAGGCAGGGAATAAGCTCATTATTTTATACCTACAGTCCACCAGTATTTTGACTATCGAATGTAATAATGTCATATTTCAAGACTAGTCTGGTGAATCACATTTTTTGAAGGTAAGCAACAAAGCGTTCCACTTTGAAGAACACTGCTTTGAGTATAGGAGGTGCCGAAAGGTTAACATGAATAGAAAATCATTTTTAAGAGATCAGACAAAGGTTATATTTGAGACGCTATTTACGTTTGTATAGGCACAAAATACACCCTAGTAAATGGAGAAAAATATTATTTAAGTAATTCTATAAAATAGATATCATTGTTATTTTATTTCAATAATATCTGCGTTTTGTTGGTACCGATTTTATTATTTATACTTGCTGGAATATAAATAATAAACTTGCTGGACTGCCTCGTTGGTCGTGTTGGTTGCAGATGCGACTGCCGATCGAGAGGTCCCGGGTTCGATTCCCGGGTCGAA
>DWEI01005449.1:0-10806 GCA_018245875.1 Mysoria ambigua | reverse complement strand
GCGAATATCTAACTGAAATAAAATCGGCTCAAACAAATTCTAAAAAATAAAAAATCAGGTCTGAAAGGGTTAAGGACAGAATGACTTTATCATGATCTGTACTGCAATGAATCATTGTTTCATTGTTATCATTATTCAAATGTTACATATATACACACATTTATAGTGCTTGTTTATCTTGTGTTGCCAGCTTATTTGTATTGTAATGTTGGTGTTGCAAGGACTGTTTCTCTTTTTGGCAATAATTATCTGTTGGCGGCATCACCACCGCTCTAATGGGTCGGTAGCCTTATGTGGTTGAATTTACGTTAGCCTCAATTTCGTACACACAGTATTATAATCTGTATCAGCCCGCAAATTGAACATGTGTTTTTTTAAAACACAAACAGTTATGCAATTGTATAGCCCTTAACCATTTCTATACCTATTTCAACATTGACACTATGATTGAGATTATGAACCGCGCAGAGGTGTAAAAGCCAATTAGGTATCGTCGATTTACTTTAAATGATTTTGTCAGTTTTCTCTGCCCACCTTGTAAGCAACCAGGCGAAATACATATACTGAGTGTGGTCGGTGGACTTGTTGCGAGCGCGACGGCCGTTCAAGAGGTCCTAAACGCGAACCCTGGACTCCGTACCTTGGCTGCTGTTAGATACTTCCAAAATAAAATTCGTAACAGTGGCTCGGAGTGTGGACTCGTGGCCGGTGTGCGGCGACAGACTCGCCACCTATCGTATAGCCGCAGAGGGACGTAAACATAATCGTTGAAACGTGGGAGTGTTCTACACTCCACTGTCACTTCTTCGGGTATGACGGACGCGTCTTTGTTATTTAATGATATATTTTTTAAATAATTGTGTACCTATAATAACGATTTATAATATTTATTAATTTACTTCATATTTCAGGAAGAATTGAAATGCTAAATATTTTTATATATATGTAATATGCCTACATTACGTAAATATGAATGATATTATATTTTTTACGTATCAACATCACCGTTGGTTCTTTTTATAAATTTTAGAGCAGTTACGTTAAAGAGTATTATTATTAAACTGTCACGTGACGCACGTACCGCGAGCCGTTATCGAGTAACGTAACGCAAGCCGCAGTCAGCGGTCAACGGTTCAATTGTTACGTCCCACTTTATTACGTGCTAATGTAATTTTCAATGTAACTTAAAAAGAAATTAAACTGTCGCGCTGTTGTTCGGACCAAAATGGACCATATGTGTTCCTATGTATATGCATGTATGTAATATGTCATCCGTCAACCATCCCATCTTATGAATGGGATTATTCACCTTCCGGTGTACGGGCTGGACCGGCAGGGACTTCTCGCAATCAGTAGAGCCATTGAGGATGACCTTTGTGGAGAACTTATAAGGAGTTCCGCGTACCGCCGCGAGTCGTCCCTTCACATCATCAGTGACATCATCGATGAGGCCTGGGAACACTGAGTCACGGTGTCGACGCTCGCAGGGCCACAGGACATGTACTGGCCGGCCCTCTTATACAAGGTCCAGCGCCAATTCTGTTTGCCGCTTTCAAGCATACGAACACGTACGAAATTCATACGCAACAATCAAAGATTTATCTCTAGAGATAAACCAACATTTGACCCATCTCTGAATAGTAATGCCAGCATGTGACATAATAACTTGGTCTCAAAAGGATTTTAATCAAAATTACACTGATTACGATGTTGCAACCGAGACAAAAGTGAAACAGTACCTAACGTTAAAAAAGATAAAGTTTTGCTAAATTCTCGTAAACACATATAAAAAAAGGTGGGACGAATTAATTACACCAATGCTGTACAAATCTTAATTATATTCAGTGTAATTACCCACGTCGAGACGCGGAAGACGATAGACGTACTAGATGTTCCCATGACGATGGCTATCCGGTGATTTGTATGCGAAATACTTGGTATATGTAATTAAGCGGTTATCTTTCCCATATTTGTGATAGGTTCTTCATTATAATGCATATTACGTAATACTGTAAGTGTTACCAGTACTGTAGTAGACAGAGGGAGAAACGTCTCACAAGCTCGTAGATTTATCAGTGCCTATTAATCAAAGTCAAATCAAGTAGCAGGCAGATTCCACAGAAGTTTTAAAACAAAAAAATATATTATTCTGAAAAATCGTAACTTAATATTAATTTCCCAGATGGAGTCTGAATATAAAATATATTTTGTACTGTACTCAAATTACTATAATCCAAATGCCGGATCGCTTACTTTTCCAAAAACTTTATTATGAGGCCATCTGTCGGTGAGTAGGTGTAAGCAAATAGATTTTTTTTAAATCTGCCAATTTCTTTGTTACTAGTAGCCGATAGATGTCTCTGCATTTTTTATATATGCTTATTTTACTCTTCAACATTATAACGAAATACATAAATTTCTAAATATATTTATTTGCACTAGAATACTGCCTCGTTAGTCCTTTTGGTTCCAAGACCAACTGCCGATCCAGAGGTGCTGGGTTCAAATCCCGCATCGACCACTACTGGATTTTTCTAATATAGATTTTCTAGTACTGGATTAGAGCTTGGAAATGTGTACGTTGTATGGTAATAAGCTCACCACCTATTCCATAGTCGGACATAAACATATTTGGTTAAACTGATCCTGTAAGTTTATTAGTAGAACAATTCTATTATTATAACTTTAATAGCAAATCGGTATTATTACAGTACGGCTACAACCCCAGTTTCTGATTCTACTTTCAGACATATGAAATAGTGCAATCAGTATCTTTCTGCATATGTCTGGAAAATTATAATATTAAAGTTTTATTTGTAAACAGTATTCGATATTGAAAAATATAGATATTTTTGAACGATATGTTGTAATACATCGATACTGGTGTCCGATATTTTACATCGAGTACAAATATCGATATGTTCTATTAGTGGACTTCGGTCACTCCCTATACACGTGTTGCGGCGGTGTTTGGGCAAAGCACGTCGGCTTTCTTTTGAAACAGCGGTAGCTTCACTCGTGTTTTGAGATGTAGTTTATTATATAATTTTGACCACATGACACGATGACACAAAAGCAACACATTCGGTTATTCCTGTTTGTTGATTTATTCTGTCCCTTTTAATAGGTACATCAATTACATGTTCACCACACGTGTATTTGTATGGAAAAACAATATATAATTAGAAAATAATGTCATCACTGCCTTAATGATGGCGTAGTTGCGAGCGCGACTTCTGATATATACTGGGTTCAAATCTCGGTTGCGGCACAATTATTTTTAAAATACCATAATTTGTAATATGTTTAAATTGTTAACTGTAATTGAAGCTTGGACTTGTCCGTGAGATATGGCAAACATTAAAAGTGAAACATAAGAGAATATAACTCTCCTGCCTACCTATTCAACGATTACGGGCATGGTGTTTAATATTATGACGCATTATCTAGACATGATCAGTTCGTCAGGGCTGCATCCCGAAGAACTGACATTTGTTTTGCTACAATGGCTCGTGAGTGACAATCACTCAACAGCTGATTTCGGATGCCTAGCTTACCTAGCAGAGAAGTACCGGTGACCTGGTCTGGTCTGGTCTGCGGTGTTCGGCGTAAACCTATGTCCAGACATGTCAGTAAATGGATTTCAATCACGACCATGTTTAATAAATTATAAATGCAGACTGAAGGGAAGCTTTTCGCGTGTTGATTGATATTCATGTGAGATCGTATTCAACGTTACGTAACACGTAACATCATGACTATAACTCCTGAAGGGGTACTTCAGAGGATAGTGTGCACTTCCATGTTTCACCAGTTACGTTTAGGAAGAAGTGAAATAAAATTTAAATATTATTTAAAGGTACTGGGGCCTTAACTTTCTTGATTCTTGTGTTATTGCTCAAAAAACGGTCTTCTTAACCCATGTCATATACGTAATTGTTTGATATCATCGATAATAAATTAAATAATAATAATAAAATTAACAATTTAATTTAAAAATATATCCTAATTATATATGTGTATACTCGAAATCGAACCTACCACCAATGGATACTAGCACCACTCGACTCAAACTTGTCGGTGTCCTTTGAGGACATGCCGAAAAGCAACACCGACCGTACTGAAAGTACCAAATTATCGCCATTTTCATTTCGTATTAGCTCGCAGTGAGTTGTAGAAGTTAAATAGTCTTAGCTTGAAGTACTATTTTATAATTTTACATTTATAAGCCCAAGGCTTATTTATTCGATGATTAATTGGTAAGTTTTATTAACGAAACTTTGGTAATTTAATTGTTACCTTTTTATCTGAATTTATATTGTATTAACTATTTTTGTCAGAATTTATACATATATACATACATATCTTCACGCTGAGTCCCTTACGGGGTAAGCAGAGAGCACGGAGTGCCAAATATCTATCTTTACAGATCTGCCGCGCCTCCTCCACATTCATAAATCTTTTCATACATGCACGCCGGTTTCGGACTCTACTGAGTCCCCCATCAGCCAATATTTCGCCTATTCCATCCAGATAGGTGAGTCAGAATTTATATATAAATAATATTTCTACTTTAAAATTCTATTAATCTTGAAGTCATTTTTATTATAATATCGTTTCATTTTATAAATTTATCAGCCAAAATTTTGTAATTACTAGTAAAAGATTATATGCGATTCTGTAATTCTTGATACATACTACCGTATTATATTTTTACTGATTTATCAATGTCGTATTCAGTCCTATTATTTTTATTTCTGTATGACATTATAATATAATTTGAAAATTTAAAAACAATGTCGCTATCATTATGCAAAATATAATTTCTTTTAGTATCTAATTTAAACATATTCATAACATGAATTACAGTATTTAGTGTAACAGTACTTAAAAGTAAAGTTGTGTATAGGTCCAAAATTTTGTTTAATTTTAAAAATTATTAATTGACTGTTTGGTATTTCCGGTTATTACATTCTCGTAATTAATGGCCACTTCCTAAAAGTTAAACTACTTGTACAAGAATGTAAATAAATAATAAATGGTGAAATAAGCAATTATGTTAAAATAATATTGTATCATTTACAGAGTAAAATGTTCCCGTCTAAAAGCATGGTGGATTATATGACGGAAATTAATCGTTTATTTCCACAAAATGGTAAGTTATTAGCTTATAAGTAAAAATTGTGCAATTATTTTATAAGATACTATGTAATTCACGGTTTTATAGTAAATATTAAATTGACATCACAATGAAACTTTTTTTACGATATAAACGTGTATAAACGCTTATACTGTTTTTATTAAATATAGTTACATAACTTTTCCTGTCGAAACCATACAGCCTCTACAGCTACTATTACGCCTCCGTTTCACTAATTTTTTTTACATTATGGAGGTTTAAATTAATCATATCATATATATTTTTTTTATTCAAATGCTCTTTTTTCAGATGACGCACCATCTTACGCATTTAACTCTTTTCTCTCCCCATTCCAGCCTTCTAAGGCCAATAGATCCTCTAGTTCTACAGATTCCACTTCTCCTGAGTCCCATCCTGAATCATCCTGCTCAGCAGATTTCTTTCAACATGATCAAAACCATAGAATCTCCAATAACAATCCATTAATCAACCAACAGCATCGCCCGATAATAGGCAGAAAAATATTGGGAGCCCAGCAAACACAGAAAGTGGTACCATCACCTGTGGAAAAAATGAACTTTGACCTGAGTTTCTGGCATCATGAAGAGCCTTTGTCTGTAAGCCCGCTAGAAAACACAACTCAGTGTAAAAGGTTTCTCTATGAACGTTTTTCACCGGATACCAAAGCTCATGAATTCCAAACTCCAGTCAAATCAGTGTCAAGCAATCAATTGTCAAATTTCTCCCCAATTTGGTCCAACAATTCCCCGAAATTGTCCAAAAGGTCCCAAATTGAAACTAAAATGACAAATTTGTCACCATCATTGAATTACCAGTCTGGTGTATCAAATCCCACTCTTGCCACTACACATCTGTCCCCTCCATGGTCAAACTCTTTCCAGAGCTCAACATCAAGTGCTTATATGCCAAAAAGCTTTACAAATACATTCTCTAGTACACATTTTGCTACCAATGATTCTAATTTTGGACCCCGCTCATCATCAGATGAGATACAACCTACAAAGATGTGTACTTTTTGTCGCAAGAATGGGGAAACACCAGTAGTTTACATGACACACTGTGTGAAGGAGAAAATTGGGAGTAAGAACATTGTGACCTGCCCAATTTTAAGATCCCATGTGTGTAGCACTTGTGGTGCGTCTGGTGATAATGCTCATACTATGTAAGTAAGATTTGTATTTAAATTTGTCTATGAATTGTTTTATTCTTCATTTATACTTTTGCTTATTGTATAATAGAATAAAAAATAAATATTTTTGGTGCTTGTAATATATTCAGTTGACTAGATATAATCAGTAAATAACACTTTTTTTCATATAATATTACCTGGATGATAAATATTTTTATATTATGCCAGCACTAATGTACCATCAAAATGAATTTGATGTTTAAATTGAATTTTAAACCGTTGTTTGAACAATGTGAGCATTATAATTATATATCAGCAATTAAACTATTCTAAGGGTATTGGTCAACCAAGTGTGTTAAAATTTCTGAGGTTAAATTAATATATTAATCTTCCCATCTCTATAGCAGTATTATATCCAATATTATAGCAGTGTATGTTTTCATTTCAGCACATACTGTCCAGTTCTCCGAAGTACTAACAATGGCAAACCACTTCAGTCCACCACAATAACTTTGAAGAACACTCGCATTAAGAGCAATGGAAAGAGACGGTATTAAATCTACATCTGAATTATAATTTCATCACATTATGTTATAAGTATCAGTTCTAACTTGATACTGAATATGGTATTATGAATATGATTTTCTAAAGTACTAACAACTAGTACTAACAAGATGACTAAGTTGTCATCATATAGATTCTGTAAAACTGGATAGACGTGGCTCTGAAATATTTTACATTTAGTTTGTCCAACTTTCATGAAGTACTAATAGTTTTTATATTTACTTCGAATTTTAATATTATTATGTACTTTTTCATGTTGTAACTGAAAAGTAAGTCATAATATATTCACTCATATATTACAATGTTTGTACTTTTTTGTAACAATTTGTATGTATGTAATGTTATGCTAAAGCAAAAAATATGCTGAGGAAATATGGGCGGCAAAGTTATAGTAGGTATATATTTTTAAACCCAGTAAATTAACACTAATTACAAAAGGAAGAGCCCATAATTCAATTAATTCACAATTTCTTAACTTTTAATGTGCACTAACATTATTGATACTATTTCAGTGCATAAACTAAAATGTTTTCCGATGACTTGAAAATGATGAAACATATTTTTTATTTTTTGACTATTGTTTTTTTAATCATATGAATCATTGGATTTATGTTTATGTCAATTTTCTTAAAATACTGTACATGTCTTTTCTAACATTGCTTTTATCCTTTTACATTTTGACTAATTTACAATCATATAATACTTTTTAAACTTGACTAAATGAAACGTAGCTTATCATAATTAATGACAAATGTGACCTATTCAATCAACATTTATCATTATCACATTGACATTACAGAGTTTGTGCATTTGACTTATATAAAAAAATCTTGTAAATTGATTCATTCAGTGTCGATACAAAATGTATAATGTGTGTAATTGTACTGTGTTTTGTTGTGATTATGTGTAGGTACTTAATTTAGACAATATCTTTTAGAGAAGTGTAATTGACTAACAAAATTAGTTGACGTAAGAATAATTAATATGATTAACAATAAATTACATTGAATACTAAGCTTATGTCACTGAGACAACACAAACCCTTTACCAGATTATAGTCCCACTTCACTACTGTGAGTTTAACTTGACTAATGACTTCCTGTCTTAAACACTACTGCATGCTATTTTTACTAATAACTTGTTTTAATACATATTTTAACTCATGACTAAGGTATTTAAAGATAAATATAATCATTTTCGTATATTGAACGGGACAGTGTTAACTTTTACAGTTCAATATCTTTTAACTGCATAAATTGTATTAAAAAGAAATATTGTTTTTTATCAGATTTTTTGGAGACTATAATATCCTCTAAATTAACAAATTCAAAGTTTTCATAATTATGCATATTTTGAATGACTTGTAAGTTATTATTTTGTTATAATAATCATAGTTTCAAAAAGGATGACTATTTATCAAACATTAAGGTATAATTATATTTGCTAATGTTTATTTGATATTTGTGAAATATTTGTTCATTTTCCTAATTTTATATTATAACAATTATTAAGTTTGAAAAATTATTATTTTTGAGTTATTTCATTTATGCTTTAGTTTAGATAAGTTGCCTGGTGTGTTTTAATTTTTCATTCTATTTTAAATGCTGCATAATTAACAATTAAAAAATTAAGTTAAGTTCTCTGATTTCTGGGAAATAAACAGGTAATATTGTATGATTGAACAACCATGTTAATGATAATTATGCCCAATATTAAAATAATTAGAATTGGTGACCTTTTAGTTTCATAATTTGACTTTTGAATATTGAGTATGTAATGAATAAATACTGGCAAAATCTAATTATGACCAAATAATAGTAGGATCATATTTTTCGATTTTTTTTTTTTAAGTTTTCAAAGTTTATTATGTTACACCACTACAAAAGAATAGTAGATTTTGCAAATATACTTTACCACTTAAGTTATTTACCAATACGGTTTAGACTTATTTTAAGAATATCACCTGTGTTCAATTAGAATGTTCTTACAAAAACATGTGTTGGCAACTGTTCGTGATTCATGACAAATTTATCAGAACATTAACAATGGAATATGTGTACTAATGAACTACATAATTAGGTGTCCAATTACCAGGACAAAATTAATTCAGGCAGCCAGTAAAATTGTTAAACATTTTAAGAAGCAGGCAAAAAATAATCCTAGCATTTAGTATAATTTGGAGTTGTATGCCTGATGTGTTATTGTATGTATGCTATTATCGTTATGTATAATACTGTTATAGTTTTGTGAGAATTGTTTATTGTAAAAGAGATACTTCGAATAGAGCCGAGTAGCGTTTTTTTAACGTAAAATATCTCATACAGGTTTTATTTTTAATTTTGATTTACAATTTTTATTATAAGCTTCATAAGAAGGTATTTTTACGATGATTGTATTATTAGTACATTGAGTACTGCAAAGTTTTTGAGTGCCTTATGATTTTGATTACACTCTGTGTATGATTAAATATATTTTAAATATGTCGATTTACTTCTTGCAGTTTTAATTTCTATCGTACTTTATCCCACTCCACTTGAATATTTATCTATCAATATGCAATTTGATCGTAATAAATTAAATGATAGTAAATTGTCTAATTTGCATTTAGTTCAATTGACCTTTTTGAATTTTTTTCAAAAAATACATACAATGTTAACTACATATTTTAAAACATACATATTTTAAACATAATGAACAAAATTCAGACTCATTTAAAACGTCGAGAGTGTTGGTTGGTTGCAAGCGGGACTGCCGATCTGAAGCTCCTTGGCTCATATCCCGAATCTGCTATTACGGGTTTTTATTAAATTATAATTTTCTATTATATTTATTTTCTAGTATGAAGTGGTTCGAAGTTTGGAGATGTACCTGGTGTGTGACAATAGACTCACGGCCTACTCTATACAAGGACGTAAAATTAATAAACCGGTGAAACATGGGACTATGCAATACTCCTCTCCCTTTTTGATTATAAACGTGATTTTACGTTGTTATGTAACATTTTAAAAAGAATAAATAAAATTAAAACAAGTGCATAATCTTAGTTTTCTAATTTAAAAAGAATGTTAAATTGGTAATTGCATGTCCTTATTGTTAATATTTTCATATTTATAAACTGATTTCTAAACATTTTTTATTGCGCTGTAAATAATTGTGGAATTATTGTTTTTTTTTAAACTTGCTTTAGGACGACATCATCAGATAAGGCAGGTAGGGATGTGCTGCGTTGAAACGCGAAGGCCGCGATGCAAACGCATAGTACGTGGGCGAAGGTATATACAAAAGCAATTTGCTATTTTCCGAAAATATTACCTAGTCAATTGATATTTTATGTTTCATATTATTATTGAAATAAATTGATTTAAGTAATATAAGTTACTTCGTCATTCTTTACATGAGAAGTAGGACATTAGCAATCAGCAATTTAAAGCATTGGTAGGCTAGTGGTTTGAAATTCGGACTCTCACTCCAGAAGCCCGGGTTGAATGCCTAGCGCGCACCTCTACATAATGTGCATGTTAAGTTTAAATAATACTCCCTATAAATGTGAAAGAAACCTGCACACTTTACAGTTCCTGAAAATAATCGTTCTCTAAGGCATATTAAGTCTGCCAGCCCGCACTTGGGAAGCGTGGCAGAACCTTAACCCTTACCCTAAGCCTTAACCCTTTCATTTTGAGAGGACACTCATTTTGCAATAATAAAATAACGAAACGGTCGGAAGACTAACCTAAATTTACGGAATACGTAGTTCGTAAGTGCATCCTTCTAAGGGATGCAAGTTACTTGCACTTACACGTGCATCCTTGTCTAAATCGGGGTAATAATTATTTCCCAATCGAAACGAATAGTATTTTTTATATTTAACACTAATTTATTGCAGGATAAATTAAGGCGATTTAATCGTGAACGTAGTCTATAACTAATATGAGTATTGCACTGCGGATGACTT
>DWEI01005448.1:0-10806 GCA_018245875.1 Mysoria ambigua | reverse complement strand
CACAAAGTTTTTCCCGCGTAAATACCGACCTCGTGGGAATTCTAGGATGAAAAGTAGCTTATATGTTGCTCCACAGAAACAAGAAAAAAATCAAATACCTAGACAAAAAAAGACGAGCAGGCGAGCTAGAGGTGAGAGACGACGACGTGAGGCTCAATGAAGCTCGGCATATCCTACTTACTTGTACTTGATAATCACAGAATATCTTTATAAATTGTAGTCTATGTGTTTTTTGACGTTTAACTATATTATTGTAAAGTTTCATTAAAATCCATTCAGTATTTTTTACGGGAAAGAGTAACAAAAATCCATACTTACAAACTTTTGCGTTTATATATTAATGGCATTTCTAGGGACTGTTAAGGTTATAAAATAAAAAATAAAGTACTATTGTGCGTTTTGAATGTATTGAATGATAGAAAAACTAATGACGATTACATTACCTGGATATTGTTATCACAAAAATCGTTCAAACCATTTCGGAGGAGATGACATGAGATCTTTGTATATGACTCTATGACATCTTCTTTTGTGATATTATACAGCGATGTTGCATTTAATAGCAGGGCCATAATTATATGTGAAATATCATAAAATATACAACGTCACGATCACCTCTAGGTGTATGTGTATATGCGTTTCTAAATAGCGACGCATTCACACATGCTTACGCTTAATCACTTTTCAAGCCAACACGAAAACGCAGAATGTTGAACTAATTAACAATGTTTTCAAAATGTTTTCTATATTACACGACCTTAAGAGGGGTTCCTGACTGCGACTACTAACGTGTATATTTTGCATTATAATCCCCGACTAGATATTCAATCAGTAATAAAATATCAATCGTACTAACCTAAAAGGCTATTAAAACGTGCTGTAGAGCTGAACGCTAATAGATTTCGATAGCTTTAGAGTTGTGTAGATAAAATCAATGGAAGTGTCGAATAATTGAATCGGAAGCTGTCGACGGTCAGCGCAGTTCCATTAGTTGCATACAACGACGTGTATATTTTATGGGACTAGAAGCGATCCATTGAACTGAAAAAAATATTTTCACATCGGAAGTCGGCTGACTAGCGGAAATCAAATTTGTTTGTTGTACCGTTTTCATATTTCAAGTTATATCAGTGAGCGCTAATTTAACTTGATCTAACTTAATTGAACTCAATTAATCAACATCGATTGGAAACCAACTAATCAAACTAAACCGCTAACTGTGTGATGCATATAATCATTATATTGGGCAATGATCAATTACTTAATTATTTCGTATACGGGCATGATATAAAAACGATACTGCCAGATACGTTTACGAATAATGTAAGTATATCTGAATGTATATAGTTAAATGTCATAGTGTGTGGAAAAACATATTGCTTGAAACTCAAAGTCGTTTGTTGTGTCATATATGTACAAGTTAATATGAAGTCAAGTAACACAATAAAATTAAATCCTACATACGCCTACCATAGGCATATAACAATATAACAATAATGTCCTTTAAGTACATAACATAAAATTAAAATTAAAAGAAAGGTTCTCTATACAGAGAACAAACTTATTTTTTGATTTCACCAAAATTAAATGATTAACAATCGCCAAGGCTGCAAGAACAATCAATACGAAAAGTGCAAAGCTTCTGTTACAAGTTCATTTCAATAGCGTTGAGTATTGCAAGCGTTAATTTGTTAAATACAGTGGACGTGATACCAAAAAGCTTGTTATTTACCAAAAAAATGTGTTTTTACAAACAGACAACACTCTAACTGTAAACGCAAGGTACCCAGAGAAAATAACTATAACGTAACTGTACTAAGTTATTTTCTATACGCAATCACAATCTTCACCCTATTCGACTAAAATATGTAGCATAATGAAAAAATAAAATGAAATTCCTTTTCGGCTACACACTTCGTTCGTACCCAAATAATTTAATCCCATTTCGTAATACTCGTAAGAAGACATAAAAAGAGGATTTATCGTCATTATATTCTTTCGTCGCAGCCAGATCTAATAAATCTTTGCCCGTGACGTCACTTCCGCTCGCCGTCGTCCGCGCCAATTAGCCCGCACGTCGAATCGATAAAATAAAATTACGCTGACATCTTTCGCATGGCATAGCGCTGATGAATTTTTTATTAACATTGTAAACAAAATTGTAAAAAATAGCTCGTTTCAATACATTTCATTTTATAGATATTGCGATTCTGTTACCAGTTAATAATTATTACCATAGAGTACTTACATTACATACAGTAATGATTTTATTTTCATAGTCATGGTTTCGTACACTGTCAACGACAACAGACCCAGTATCATGTGGCGCTCGGTGAGTATAGAGCTAACAACTTCAATGGCATGTCCTAAGTTGTGTATAGTGATTTCGTTGGTCGTGTTGGTTGCAAGTGCGGCTGTCAATCGGGATGTTCCGGGTTCGATTCCCGGGTCGGATTCTACTAAAATCTTGTCATTTCGATTTTCTAGAGCTGATTCGCAGTCCGGATATGTACTCGGGATATGGCAATAAGATCACCGCCTATTCCATAGTGGAACGTAAACGTAACGTTGGAGTGTTCTGTATTCCGCTGCCTGCTTCTTCATGAATTGTAGCCGTAAAGTTACGTATGGCCTAGATACAAACAGGGTGTTACCATTAATATACTTACTTAATTAATTACTTAAATACTAACTTAAATACTACTTAAATATTTACTTAATTACAATGTATACTTACTAAATTGACTAAATTAACTATTTAAATGACAAAAAACTCTCTTACAAATGTTTTATATAAAAATACTTTGTTATTAACTCGTATAGTGGATTGTACAAGGCTCAAAGAAATAACGAGAAACCTAACACCGTATCCAGGAGTTTCAACTTATCTTGTAATACAAATCTCTTAAACCGCGACGGGTTAAGCGTGGTCATAAATACCCTGTCTTGCAGCGATGTTATCGTAAAGTGGGATAGCGTTGCATGTAGCTTAATGGAGCCAAACGTCTTTTTGAGTGAGGTGTAAGAGCGCCCTGAAGAGCGATATTTTGGCGGCCATTTAACGTTCGACTTTTAATACATTCAAATAATAAATAAATAAAAAATTCAAATAATTCTACAATGCCATTTAATAAATGTAAAATAAATGTCTCTGCCTACCCCCTAATAGACCTGACGTGGAGATATGTATGTATGTACTAGAGATGTAGCGAATATTCTCATTCGCATTCGCCGAATATTCGCAGAAATTTTTGCAGAATGTTTTACGAGTATTTGATATTCAGAAAAAATATATATAAAATCAAATTATATTAATTGACTGCCTCGTTGGTCGTGTTGGTTGCAGCTGCGACCCGGTTCCGAGTTACCGGGTTCCCGGTTCCCGGTTTCCGGCTCCCGTTTCCGGTGAATCGTAGGATTGTTCCGCACTCCTCTGCCTATCCCTTCGGGGTTTACAGGCGTAAAGTTACGTATGTTACATCTATTAACTTTTTAACATTTTTAATACAAGAATAAGTAACAACCTAGTAATGAAATTATGAATCTTCAATTTATTGATGATTATCTTCAATATACTAATGAAGCTTAATAATCGAACTTTCATTAGAACTTAACACAAAAATATATAACGCAATGTAAACAAACAAAAACAAATTCTTCTACGATTTTTTTTTATTAAAAACTGAACATTCGCATTCGCATTCCCATTCGCGAATGTTCAAAAAGTGACATTGGTTACATCACTAGTATGTATTACGGTGCAAATAACCTATGCACATAATATTTTAAAGTTAAAAGTACATATTATTTTACCTTGTTAACAATTAGAATGAAAAATTAGAATAAAAAAACACAGCGGCTCTTGTTTACGTTCCATTCGTCTACAAACTTCGCTTACTTGTTAAAACTTCAGTCGGGAATTATGTGCCAATCGGAAAGTTCACTGTACCGTAAATTTTGTTTCTTTTATTAAGCCACTTTCACACGGGCACTGTGCTTGTATCCTGGAGTCCGATGCCGATGACCCAAATTTACGGCAGGTAATAAATAGTGGGTCTATCGGCAAAGTTTCACAATCAAATTGCAGTGAATGGCTATATTTTGTCCGCTTTTGAACTATTCCTTAATGTATTGCGAATTGGTGTAGTTTCTCTATGATTGTCGACGTTCAGTTTCAAAGCCATAGACAACTTTATTAAATGCTACTGTTCGAATCGTTTAAATGATTAGTTTAGAATATTTGGTTTGAAACCGATTTTTGAAATGTATTATGTTCATTCTTGGCCAGAAATTAAATTGTACATACGAGTATTTTTAACATGTCTTCGGTTGAGGTATTATTTGTAAAGAAAATAATATGAAATTATTATTATAAGCATCAATTGCCAAGCGTTATTGTTAAGAAAAGTACATTTTTATTTAAATAGGATTACTTTTGGAAACGTGTTGAATTTTTGACATTATGACGATACTTAGATACTAACTGCCTATTGTTCAATCCAAATTGGTGTATCTCGTCTCATATGTCTGATTCCTGAGTTCCCATAATCATCTTCATATTTGGCCATAGTTAGCAAACTGCGCACTGCATTTTTAAACTATTTTCCGTTCGTTTCAAATTAAACCGAATGACTCATCAAAATATTGAGTTTCGCGAAAAAAGTTGAAAATGTGCTCTGAAAAAATTTGTCGTGTTTTTGTGATGGCGTTAAATTTCTTATAGACTCAATGGGCCCAGCAGAACGCGCTCTTTAGCTGGCAATTTGTCTACATTATCACGAGCGACTTCACCACTTTCTACATCTAGTCAAGGAGAAAAGACGAAAATATTTTGCTAGTTAGGTAGCAATTTAGTGTACATTATACAGTCGACTACACTTGAACGTGTTAAGTAGAGGGAGATATATGAATATGCAAATAAGAACTGCCCAATACTTATGATTGGTATAGATAATCATAATAATTTATTTCCGTACAACATGGATTAAGATATGGTATTTTAGAGAGTCTAACTATTATAACAGCATATACGAATGCTGCAGCATATATACGCTAGGCAGCAGCATCGATGCTGTGCACAGGAATTGCGCCCAGCGCGAGGATTACGGGCAAAGAAGCCCTATGAAAGTACACAATGAGCACTTACTATGAAAGAAAGTCCTCATTAAGATTAACATCTTGCTGGACACTAGCAGTGGACTCATCGCGAATAATATGAAATATATAATTAACTAAAGACAATTTGCACATCTGGTTCACGTCCTTAACAACGACAGATACGATCTTTTAAAACCGTTGTTGATTGGAAAAGGGTCTGAAATCTGCTGTTCAACCCTATAGTTACTACTGAGACAAAAGACCTACCTATGTGAATGTGAGAGGTAACCTTCAATAGACGGAGAGATAATCTAGAAGTGCCCTTCTGTAAAAATCTTATAGAGAACTTTTTATTCATTTCGGGTGTATCCTTATAATATCTGTATAGGTATATACGTTACGTTACCGATGACATAACTGTCATGGGCAACTAAATGCACCGAGTATGTGCCCTGGTCGCACACAAATTTTATTTGTATCTATTATGTACTCTATCTGATATTAACACACACGTGACAGCTATCACGAGTGCTTATGTCACGTATGCTTATTATCGGACTGTAGCCATACTGCAACGTGGCTAGCTTTAATTAATTTTGTGATATAAAGAGTGCTGGGAGTTTTTTTCTCCGGCTTTTTTCTCCCGGTCTCCTATAGCCTGAGGGGCGCACAAAGCCGAAGTACAATGTCTAAAACATGACCTTCATTGAGTGTACGTACCTTTGTTATCATTGTACCATTGTACGTACCTCATAATGAATAAAATAATTTGAATTTGAATTTGAGTATGTATCCAGAACTAGTTCACAAAACTGAACTTATAATTTAGATACCAATTAACAAGTAACAAAATTCTTGACGCGACAGTTTTGCACTCAGTTATTTATTCTTATCTTAGCCTCATTTTAGGATGACAGTAACAAAATCTATCTCATTCAATTTAAAATGAAAATGTTAGAGCAATAAAAGTATACGTTCTGAGAATTGAGAGAGCGTAGTATTTTCATGGTTCGGTACAATTTCTTACAGGCCATAACTCAATAGGCTGACAGAGCGCTCGGCTTAGTTCGGTCGTCCATCTAAATTATTACGCGGTGGAGTTTTATGACGCTCAACCAAAGAATTTTTATCTGTTGCCTTGAATAAAAAGCAATTTATACGTGACAGTTTTACACTGGAGATTTTATTCAATTTGTATCCGGCCTTGTTTGTTGTTTAATACGACTTGCGCGTTACGCCAGTCGCCGGTTGTGGCGTGCGAAAGGATATCGGCCACGATGGGGCGCAGGTGTTCGGTGCAACGCGTATTTTAAAATTAAATGCACGACTACGTTATGTGTTTCTTGTTTTCATTCCGTTTAACCTACTTTATTTGCTTCCATTACATATTACATAGTGGGACGTAAACGTAACTGGTGAATCGTGGGAATGTTTGGCATTCCTCTGCCTACCCCTTCGGGGATTACAGGCGTGAAGTTACGTTTTACGTTTATTTGCTTCCAGTACTAAAATTGTTTATTTGTATTTATGATGCGTATAAGAAATCTGTCGTATCACCTCATTTGAATCACTCCAGGGTAGTTTTACTGCTGAACAACAATGTTAGAACGCTGAAAAGATGCTAGGCGTGTAGTGATGAGACGGTTTTTGTATATCTCTTCTAATATAAAGCTCAATTTTAATAAAATAAAAAACAACATGACTAAGTATTAAGCCGGCCAGAGTCACATATGCTTTTTCGGGATGGCCCGACTAGTTTCAGACCTGTAAGAGGTCCTTCCTTCCTCATGAGCTCCCGTCGACTGTAACGAGGTCGCGGTGAAAAACACGGAAAGTCACATGTAGTAACACTAACGAAATATTTAACAATAAAATAACATGAAAATTATACAGAATTATTTCTAAGAACAATGCGCAGTAGCTTCAATCTTTGACTAACGTATTTTTAAAAAGAATTAACGATAGTTTTCTAGAATGCGATAAGTTTTATTTAATACATATATTAAATTTAATCATCCAACAGCAAAGTAATAAGTTGACATATAGGTATGCGAATAATTTGTAAAATTCTTCAAAATAACTCTACCTCGAAGCCCGCATTTGCTGTTGCTCTGATGGTGTAAACATCCACAGATACAACTCCATGTACTTTTTCTCTGGTTTTAGTTTTTTTTAATGCGACGCTACGGGCCGGTATTTTTAACTCGATCCAGATAAAACTCATAGTGGATTTCCATCATATTTATAGAAGCACAAGAACTATAGGAGCTCGAAATGTAAAGAAATTACTCACTATCCAGAATAAATACGCCAACGTTAGTCTATATAAACACACGAGTGTAAATCTGTGTAAAGAGCCAACGATTAATTCGCCGAGAGTATTTCTTAAAAATACGCTAAGGAAAGTAATTGCACGAAAAACTCCCTAAGAAATGAAAATTACGTCGGAGTTTTAGTTGGGATCTCTTTTAAAGCTTTTAATTCTGAATAGAGAGCGTTTTAACTATTGGATAAGATTTTGTTTAAAGATTTAAAGGCACGATATGAAATATAATTTTTACGTACCGCTGGTACGCTAGCACGAGAGAAAATTGTGTTAATAAAAAGTTTTTGTAATTTTCTCTGTAGTATTTAAAAAATCATAAGTAAATTTTGAATTTCATTTAGAACGGCATCTTTATTATCTAACTGACATATCCAAAGCTTTCTTTAATTAAATTCACTCAAATCAGCCTCCGTTAAAAGTTTCCTAAAAATCTATACGAAACAAGTTGGGTGTCGTTTGGAAGTGTTGAAAAATAATTATTTATATTGATCCATGGTCACGCCAAGTTCCTTACTTCTTTGGGGAAATATGAAAACTACATAAGAAACTGGCGTGCGTATGTGAGGAGATTGGTCAATACAAAACAGGCACTTTAGGTCTAGAAGCACATAAATATTTGTCACTAAGTGCTCTCTGACTAGACTACTGTGCAATTGGCCTGAACAATGAGGGGTTTATAATTACTAGTAATTAATAATGTGGTGTATCCTCACATGAAATACATTTCATTTCTAGAAATATTATTTAGAACTACTGTTTGTTAAGTATAGTCCAATCATTCAATACGTCACATGCAAATATGTCTCTATGCGGATTTATGGCTTCTGGCGATCCTTTATGGCTTTGACGGCCTTTGAACGGACAAAACATGCGGGCACCTAAACAAAGAGCGAATGACTCGTTTGCTCACTTTGATAGATTCCGACGATTTCATGGCTCAGTGGCTTTTACGTTACTAAAATGAATTGTAAAATATTTTAAGCTGAATATTTTCTTTATTTATTTACTTTACTCATTTGTCATAATTATACTTTTTATAATAATATTTGTATGCCATAATTATATTTTCATAATTATATTTCATTTCATTGTTATATTGGCAAGTTACATAAAACTAGAGCTTTCCTATATTATTCCTATATGTATCGCTCTGGTGCAGTGTGGGAATTTGCAAGCTGTTGTTCTGTTATTGGGCCAGTTTTACCAATGCTGATATATGACTGACGATAAGCAAACGTTAATGACGATGCATTTGGTTCTGCCTAGCAAAATTTGTATCACAGTTTGATACCTAATTTTACGTTATTGAGGTGGTACGGTACGGTATATATATTTTTCACGCTATGTCTGAACTTATTAGCGTTACAAACAGCTACAAATATCTTTAGAGTGTAAATTATATGCATCTTTGGGGCTATCTCATAACCGTTTTGGAACCCTCGATCGTTTTGGTGAATTTAAAAACTATAATATCTATGTAGTAAAAAAAACGTAACTTCACGCCTGTAATCCCCGAAGGGGTAGGCAGAGGAATGCAGAACATTCCCACGATTAATTAGTTACGTTTACGTCCCACTAGGTAATAGGTGGTGAGCCTATTGCCATGCATCCGAATGCAGACTCCGAACCACTACTAGAAAATCTAAATTAGAAATTTTTTTTAGTGTTTGACCCGGGAATCGAACCCGGGACCTCCCGATCGGCAGTCGCACCCGCAGCCAACACGACCAATCGATGTAGTAATCATTAATATTGCTGACTGTTTCTTATGTTTAGAACTAGGATAGATTTGTTTAATTTGACTGGAAGTGGTTCTACGTCAATAACGACCTCACTCAGTTATGCACTTTAATATATACATTGTATTGTATTTAGGTTTATACCTGGGATTTGCATATTGCTCAGGATTTTATCCTTAACTAGCTGGGACCGGTTGCCTTGCATGATAAGCTGTATGTGACATTTTATGTTGAAAAAATATGCTTGCCATCGATCAAAACTTGTTTTTGTAACGAATTTAGTATGACTCGTTTTTATTTATTTATCGTGATTAATTTATAAATGGAAAATTTACAAAATATTTAAACAATTATATCTGTTTGTGAAAAAGTATAAACCTGTAAAAACACAATCTATGTGTAGATTTTAAATATTTATAACGATATGATTTTATTAAGACTAGGAGACCATATTTGTAGCAATACGACTGCGGAATCATTCAATATTATTTACTACAAAAATTATGTTTTTAGTATTAAATCGCTTATGTAATTATTTGTAAGTTACGTAATTACTTACGTAAGTACTAGTATCCTGTATAGTATCTGTAGTTGGTTCCACGCGCGGTGTCACTTCTTAGGATTATAATGGTCGCCTTTACCATAGTAAACCGTGCACGCGGACCGGCACCTTGCAGACTGAAACAGAAATTGTTTTAATGATGTGCTTCACAGTGGAAACAAGTGTAGCGTGTACTTCTGTGAAGTTACAAGACTGTACCTTAAGTATACGTTATATGTAAGAATGTATGCAAATGTACTCTACAAGTGTATGTGTTTACTGAAGTCATTGAAGTATGAAAATATTTTTAGGAAGTCGTACATTATTACTTTTCATATTTTTTTTAATCATAGAAGCGCTCAACCAATGACGGAAGCAATCATGATTTGTTCTGATAACGAATATGCGTTGTCATCGTTAAACAGTTAACCTCGTAAAACCCGAGCCCACAGCCGCCGACCCTCCACCTGCTGTAATTTACGCGCGTATTATAATGAAATCAAATTTTCCTTGTACCTAATGAACAAAATAAAAACTTCATCTAGACGTTATGAATTCATGAAACGCTCCTCGCGAGGCATTTCATTTGCCTGAAGCATATTTTTCTTTAAGAGCTTCGCGGGAGATTATTTCGAGCCGTGACTCCTGGTTTCATCTACGGATTTGTATTTGTGTATGAAATAAGTTTTATTCCCTATTCCATGAGCCGTTCTCGTTATAAAGTAACTGGTGAATAGTGTCCGGACTATAATCATTACTTATCCCTTACGGGAAATATAGGCATCACATTATGTAGCTTTATTGACTTTCTCGGTAAAGCGCATTAAGTGAATTACATATATATGAAGTAATTTTACTTATCTATGCTTAAAGATTTAGCTTATCTATGGTTTCTTAAAAGGTTGCTTACTAGTGAGAAATCGTAAATCGTAAAATGCATACACATCATCAATCTGTCTAAGGCCCTTGCTGGACATAGGCCTATTCTAGTTTTTGCCCAGTTTTTGCCCTTTGCCTAGTTTTTGCCCTTTCTGCATCAGTAAAATACATGCATATCCTTAACGATGTATAAATTACAATAGTGCATCATGAAAGTGGGTTCA
>DWEI01005447.1:0-10808 GCA_018245875.1 Mysoria ambigua | reverse complement strand
ACTCACCTATACGTAACACACACACTCCCCTATACGTAACACACACACTCCCCTATACGTAACACACACACTCCCCTTTACGTAACACACACACTCACCTATACGTAACACACACACTCCCCTATACGTAACACACACACTCCCCTATACGTAACACACACACTCGCCCGCACGTACCGACACCCACCCACACGTATCGACTCGTAGCGACACCAACCCACGCATACCGACACCCACTGACACGTACATACTGCTAACATCTAACGAATTTATCGATTTTCTATTCATAACAATTTATAATAAATTTTCGATATAATATAGGTAATATTCGACACTAATGTTACATTGTTTTTATAATAGCCGACACCTTTTTATTCAGTTCCTAGCTTCGTTGACGATACAATGCATAATTTTAAACTATATAAAAGATCTCAACATGCCGATAATTCACATAAGTATTGTATTACAAACTAAAATAAACAAATTAGTCGGTTAGTTTATTTCCAAAACTCTATTGAACAAGCGGGTCCACACAGCCGCGGGCTCGCGCGCCGCCTCCCGCTCGCCGCCGCGCGCGAGCTGTGCGACGTCGGTATCGCTGCACTCCAACGCGCCTCGTGCGTACGCCGCGTGTGCTCAGCGAGCACTTATCATTTATTCCATGCCCCCATCCTATTTGATATATTTTTCGGATGTAACATTATTTTGGAATTCGCCTTCTATTATGTATAACCTCATGCAGCCGAATACAAACGACGGCCGCCATGACGACGCGCGCTAATTCCCAATAGAGACTGACAGTGGGTGGCGGCGCTAGGGCGCGCGGCGCGGAGGTCGTTCGGTAAATGATAACGGGTGCCCTCGCGCGCGCCGGGCCGCGGCAGTCGTCTGCGGCAGACGCCGCGCGCGACCGTGAGTAGCGGTACCGTATGCATGCTGTTGTTGTAATGGACATGCCGTCGAGCACTTTTGTTATCATTTCCTGAGCGACCCGCGGGCCGCGTAGTGTGTAGTGGAAGCGTTGATGGCACCTTATATTGATCGATATACATATTATATTTGTATAGGCTGAACGTAGCTGTTAATCGTAAGCGCTGTAAATGTACGCTGACCCGCGAACTTGTACGCTATGTATGATATGAAATGTTACTTACCGCCTTGTCGCCAGCATTCTCTCCGATAGTGTTTAGTTGGCTTTAACGCTTTTTAATTCCCTAGTGGTGGTTGCAGTAATGTACATGTATATATTAACTAATGACCTGAAACATGCCGTGTCCGGGCGTACGTTTTGTAATCTCTTAGATTTATGAATCAAGTGGGAATATTATAGCATATTTTCTATATTTTTGTATTCATAATCGAGAAAATGAATTAATTTAGAAAATAAGTAAATATTTAATTTTTTACTAATTATCGAGAAATATTCTTAATTTTTTTTTATTAACGAAATATTTCATATCTAATATTTCAGAACTCTTATAATATTTTCATCTGGATAGTCTTCCAAATCTAAATTTAAATTAATAATATATTTAAATTCCTACAAAAGTCATTATTCGTGATCGCTTGCTACGCTATCTATAGTCCGCCCAATAAATCGCTCTTTATTCCTTATATTAATTATTGTATATTATGTCATATTGATTATTGTAATATAGGCTGTTTATTGTAGGCCTGTCAGTTCGATTCTTGTAAAGTAACATAATTAAGAACTTGGTAAAGTAAAATGAAGATGCAAGAAGTGTAAGAGGGTGTAACTCGGTCTGCAGAGGATGAGCCGGAGCTGCTGGAGGCGAACGTGGGGGCCGTGGCGACGGGCTCGGGCTCCAACCTGTTCGGCGTGTCGGGGCGGCTGGCGTCGTGGGTGCGCGAGCTGTCGTCGCTGCGCTCGCGGGACGACGATGCCGCCGCCGAGCCGCTGCAGCCGGCCGCGGCGTCGCTGCGGCCGCTCGCCGCGCCCGCGCCCGCCGCGCCGCGCAAGGGGCCGCCCAACGGCGTGCTGCGCGACCGCGCCGCCTCCACGCGCTGCTAGCCGCCGCCGCCGCCGCGCACTCTATCTACCTCAGGCCGACGCGCGCCGCGCGCTCGGCTCTTCGAATCCTAGTTGTAAGCGTAGCTAGAAAATTTTTCGCCGCGATTGTTTATTTATTTGATACGTAACGTGTGCGGCGCGGCCGCGTCCGCCCCGGGCGAGCCGACGGACGCCCCGCGGCGCCGCGCGCGCCGCGGCCGCGAGCCGCCGCCCGCCGCGTCGGGTGCGGCTATCGAACGTCGACGGCCGATCGATCGATATACTTAATTAATGTAAAGGAAAATATTCTCTGCATTTATTGTACTAATTTATTGCACACCGAGTGTGCTCCCGTGCAGAGGCGACGTTTTGTATAGAATACGTTATGTAGTTAAAATTATTTCGTTAAAATTATTGACGCGACGACACGTTGTACGCGTCGCCCGACCGTTCGTTTTCGTAAGGGGACAGTAACACTTCGCTGGAACTATATTAAGTCGACGTGAATCCTATATAGTTTACCTCAGTAACATAGTTGTATCGATGTCATTTATGACGCAGCCTATTATTTATTAAGTTTACAGTGTAAGGTGTAAAGTGTGTATAGATTTATTATAAGATTATGTACAAATTATTTTTATCGATTTCTATACCGACAGCTCCTATGTCGCACGCAGCCTGTTTTAGTGTTAAATTAGTCGATCAGTTCGAAATGACGCATGTCGCATTGCGACGCGCCGCGCGTGGTCCTCGTCGACCCGTCGGCGGCCACTGAATGGCGGAGATATGCTGCTCGTTCACCGGACGGCTCGCGGCCGCTCCGCGCCGGCGCCGCTGCGTCGTGAGCGCGCCCTTGTGGAACGAACAACGCGGTACAGCGAATTGTTGTATATTAACGAATGATATAACATTTTGGTAGATTCGTCGGTTATGCAAAAACAGTGCAATAGCGGCAGCTATTTTATTATTATTATTATTATTATTTATTATAGATATATAAGTTTTGATATTTAGATTTTACGAAGAATCTCTGCGTGAGTTAAGTTATTTAATCACCATTATACTATTATAATTTAAAATGTAATTGTTCTCCATATATTTATTTATATTTAAGTGTCATCGCAGCTTTTTGTGAAGAGAACTGACGTTATCTTATTGGACACCTGTAACTATTTCATTGTACATTCGGAGTGAATAATCGAGCGACACTCAGTATATCTCCGTTCATTTATATGCGTCTGCTTATAATACTCATACCATCAGTTTCAAAGTTGCGCGTAACAACAATAGAAGCAGTTACACGAACATGGGCCATTCGATTGGAATCCACAACAAAGGAACTGTCACGAGAGCGGTAACAAAAATAAAAAAGTACACTTTTCCTGTCGTTTTTTTTTTAAGTTTCCACGTGTAAAATAAAATAAATATCGAACACCAGACTTTCTAAATTTGTCGGTGTGTTCTGAAACGATTTGAAATGCAGTAATCGAATTAATTTAACGCTGTTATATTGTAATGTAACATGATGATAATATTTGGACGACTGTATTTTGACGTAGTATGACCACCTGCGCTCGTCAGTTGCCACCTCTATGTTATCGCGTCACGGAAATATATGTAATGTATTTTAATTGACAATTCTAATGAAATTTATGAAATAATACGCCATTGTTATTAGTGTTTCCATTGAGGAAAGGTTATGAACCTACTGTGTATTGCGATATATATTACATGTGACGTTTTAATACAATCGTAATAATAATTATCGTTATTAATACTATAATAATAATTGTTATTATACATATTCTGCATCCTGTATTTTTACTAGTTAGATGTTGTAAATTAATCGAAAACGTAGCACTTTTTACAGGATTTAAAAATGTATTTTTTATAAACCGGATTTCGAATAAATCTTACAATAAGAATAATAATAATGGCCTTTATCGCGGCTCGACGGAAACATCGTAGTGTGTTCCGCACGCGAAGGGGGGCACATAATATCTACTTGCAGTGGGCTTTTTATATATTTTCATAGATAAATAAAATGTAAGGAAGTAATAATAATATTAACCAACGCATATAACTTTATAATAACGAACATCATGTTTGTATAGTAATTTAATGTTGATGTTGACACGCGTAAAGTTCGACTTTATACCATGTGTATTTATATTTATACCCTTGTCCCTTTTAGGTGTAAATTTTATCTATTCGTATCTATCAAGTCCTCGAGGAAAGCTTACATTGCAATCGAAGCCTTTTAATGACAAAGCAATTGGATTAGTTGTAAAATGTGTCTGTAGCTGTTTTTTTTCATTTGTATGGTTATAATTGTTTATTTTATTTCTATTAAACTTGTGTAACTCCCTACGGCGGGGAGGTCTGTAACTGTACCCGTCGCCGCGGTGCCCCAGTGCGCGTCGGTGATAAACTCATAGCGACGTATTGTAGTTCGTCAGTGATCCGCGCCGTCGTACCGAGGCCTAAACGAGGCCACGCAATAGTCGGACGTGCCCTCCGCAGCGCGGGCGGGCGGCCCGGGCGCTGCCGCCGCGGTCCCCCGCCGCCGACGCTAACGGCAGTACACATTACCGGCGTCGCGCATGTGTCGCATCCGTCAACAATTTATGCACTGCCGCTCCTACTACTGATAATTATAATTATATTGTACAATTAAAGCTGAACCCTAATATACAACAGACCTGAACATTGGGTACTGCGGACGATGCGTTACGTGTGTACCGATGGGGGCAATAATGACATTGCGATGTCGTGGTGTTAGGGTGTAAACGAGTGCCTTCAGAAATCCAGCCTTCAGTGGAACGCGGGATTGTTGATTGTACGAGGAACATGACATCATTACACATTTGGCATACATTTTTATACACAATTGAATTTAATTAAGTGAATAAGTACAAAGTCGATTTTATTTCTTTATTTATTTTAATCTGCTCGTGTTATTTTTTTTTTTCGCGTTTCTAATTGACGTTTTCAACGTTAGTCGTATGTGAAACGTACAGGGCTTTTTTCTGTTTAATAATTGAATAATTATTGGTTGAATTTAATTATTAAATTGACAAAGTATGGGTAAATTACAGTACACGAAATGACGTGACGTCGTGAGGGCTCGAGGCACGTTGCCATTAGTCTTAAACAAATCGACGGCAAATTAATTTTCCAAAGTTTAATCCAAATATAACTTTTAATTTTAGAGTTTGCAGCATAGTGCCTTCAGCTCGACTTTCGAAAATGTATCAAAACAAATATATAAATAACATGTACTGTTCGGACGTTGGACGATGAATGTAATGATTTTATTATATTGTTTAAAATGTTTTGTAATTTCAAATTGATGTTACACTTATTTATATTTTTGAAGCAGTTAATGGTGGCGTATAGCTGTAACGGTGAATATAATTAAAATCTTGATATTCCCGAGCGTCCCCGTCAGCCGCAGTGAGGCGCCGCACGTCCTCCTGCCGCCGGCCGCGCTCGGCGCTCCGCCGCGGCCGAGGCGAGTCTCGCACAACGTTGCCTCGCACCGCGCCCCCGCGGCCTCGCGCAGTGCCCACGTCGCCGACGTTCTCGATGCCCTCAGTATTTACATATTACGCTCATTGCCACCTGCTGAGGCAGTTTATTGTAACTAGTGGTCGCATATAATATTAACCATGAATTATTGACTGATTAAATAATTTCCAAATGATGTGTTCCTCGCGTGATTTGAGTGAGTGTTTATGTATATAGTGTCGGGGTAGCGTTGTGCTATATGCTCAATTTAGATACAATTTCACCAAACAATTGAGATAGTGTATAATTTTTATATTTAATTTAATGAAAAGTACCTTATAATTTTAATATTTATATTAATAAAAAGTTTTGAAAATTACTCCCTGTTTGTTATTATTCAATCAAACATTCCGGAACCATGTGAAACTTTTCAATATACATATATGCCGTATAATATTCGATATATATTTTTAACTTACATGCTGGAAACATCATATCGACCACTGAGCGGAAACAACTCTTTACCCACGTTCTTTTCGTCTAATCCAGTGTACAGTGGAGATGGTATAACATAATAAATGGCTCGTAGCTTAATAGATGATATTAAGGATATAAGGATAAGTTTTATACAAATTATCACAGGTAGGTATCTGATCCTAAGCTAGACAGTGGACCATTACTTATGATAAATTTAATCCAAGACAACAAATGTTTATCTTGGTTGTGAATCGAACATATCAGTTTGTAACATTTATACAAAGTAATTTATTTATCAATCGCGAAATCTTTTTTTGCCTAGACTTACAACAATATAAAATTGCTTTAGGTCAATGAATATAATTTTTTATGTCTAAAAATAGTGTAGGTGAAGGGGTAAAAATGAATTAAAGAAAAAGCTAGATTATAATGAACCTTTAATAATATTTTTTTTACATTTTCTTGTGCTCTTAATGATGTTTTTTAATTTTCCTCTTCTTCCTGATCTTTTCCATATCCAATTTAAGGGGTTTCCGTGGTATACGTCCTGGTATTCCGCATGCACCTGGCCTGTCTCTAGCGAACCGTCGCAACAAGCAGAACATTTTAAAGCAGCCCTGGTCACCATTATGTTTTATCTGTTCTAAACTATTTATATAGTAATTTGGTAATTCATGTTCCAATGCTCCTATGATTAAAACTTCTCGATAAATCCACGAAGGCCATTGTTCCACAGGTATTGGATCATTGTCACCTCTAGGTAAAGGGTTTATTCTTTGTATATAAGCTATACAATTAAAAGCATCCATATAGGGTGTTACGACTCTAACGTCGGTCTCATAATAAATCTTTTTGTGAACGCCTTCTTGCCTTGAAAATTCGACAATAAAAGAATTAAATACATATATTTCTATATAGAAAGTGAATAATGTTAAAAATTATACACTTCACATACTCATCCAGGTCAGGCTTGTTTTCCGAGGACAGGCGCCATATAGCGCCCCATACATGTGCATTGGCTGTCGGATCGATAGTTGCCGTCGGTCCACCCCAAAACTTAGAGTACCTTAAAAATTCTAACCTGTAATTCTGAAATAAGCCGCTCAAAGTTAACATGACCTTATTAACTCAATAGTGACCACACGTTGACACTTGACTTACATCTAGACGTGCAATTGATACAAATTCAGCGCTTGGATTGTTTATGTGAATTCTGAAGGACCACAAATTGCTACCGTATGCATAATACAAGAAGGTATGAGATTGTTTTACTTCTGATTTTATCATTTTAAATTCACAATACAAATTTGTAAACAAATAAACTGGGAATAATAAGATTAGAATATAATAATATTAGAATACATGTTTGACATATTATATGACAGAGGAATATGTACAGTAACATGTCATAATAGAAGAATGAAAAAAAAACTCAGATCAAATATCAAAATATATTTTATGTAACCACATACAAACAACAGTTATTACATTTTATACAAAGAAACAAAAATAATATTTTATACATAGAAATAATAATCACATTATATTCATAGAAACATAACTATAAACTTTTCATTATTGAACAGAAAAATTTACATATTTAATTTTGCTATCATTTTAGGAGATGCCTTTTGTCCATTGTGTGGAATTTTTCTCAGTTCCTCAATGTATTCTTCTGGTAAATTGCATTCAACGGCACCTTGTAATATACAATTTAAATAAGTTATTGAGGGTCGCCTTTCAGAAGGTAGCTCCTCGTCAGGGCCCCTCGCTTCAGGGTTGACAATCTGTTGGTAAGTACGACACTCTACATTTAGTCCATCTGTTGTGCTAATATTCACAGTTTTAGCAAAGTACCAGTTTGTGTCAACTCCTTCTTGCCTGTGGGAACAAATAATATTTTTTTACTAAAGCACAAACATGTAGAAACCTTCCATTATATCTATTTTATTACATATCAGTATATAAATAGAAAAAATGAACATACAATGAATGTATAAAAAAAGATAATTACTTATCTAAAGCTGGCATATCATTGCAGTGTAATCTCCAGACTGCTCCCCATATATGTCTATTTGGTGTTGGAACAATTGTAGCTGATGTGCCTCTCCAGTGGTCAGAATATTTCATAAAGTCAAGTTGATGATCCTTTAAATAGATACAAAAATTACAATGAAGAATTAAAATGAATCGAAACTACTAATTATATTTCCTAGTAGTGGCTCGGAGTCTGTATATGAGCCCTGTGTATACAATGCAATAGCGTCACCATCTATTGCATCGTAGGATGTGAACATCGGTGGAAATATACCACACTCCTCTGCCTATCTCTTCAGGGTTTACATATGGGATGTTACATAACACATTAATATTGATGTGATAAGAAATGTACTTATAAGTGAAACCTAAAAAACTATTTCAAGTTTATACATAATCAAATCAAACACCAGTCACAATTAGTTCCACCTATAAAATAAGAGCACATGTGATCTGCGTCTAGGAGACCTATACAAAAGGCACCCCAAACAGTTGATAATTTTTACATGTAAATGTGCCACAAATGAATTCTAAAACTTGCAGTTTTAGTTAAAATTAATATTTGAATTCAGATCGTACAACACTGGTCAATATGCAACAAAAACAGAATTAAGTGTGAAATGGTACTGGGATTGTTCGACTGTATTGTACCTTAAAAAATTCAGCACAACATATCACTTCAAGGTTAAGTTTACATGCTATGAAAGGTAGTTTTCACATCATCATCAAAATGGAAATGTTTTTGAAGAGTGCAGGCTGGATGTAGTCTCGAGACTACAATAGCCACCAAATATATGACGAACTTGGAGACTTCTTAGAATGGTTTATTAAAAAGACATCATTGCTTGTTAAGGACTTAAAATTCATAATTGTTACTTACGCTCAATTTGCCTATACCTAAAAATTCAGCTGACGGGTTGTTAATATGTATTCTCCTCTTAAGCAAGTTGCTTCCATAAGCAAAGTATAAAAAAGTATCTTTAATTTGGTTATGCATTGTAAGTGTTATCTTATTTAATAGTAAGTTAATGAAAATACAAACTTACACATATATCTGACATTGACATAACGTTATCAAACAGACAAAATATATATATTATCAAACGTAATAATGCTACAATACTATTACCGGCATTTTCATTGTAAATAACAATCTTTAAAGTGCGCACACAAATTCACGAAAATACTGTATTAAAAGTTTTTCTCGAATATTAGAGGGACTATAAACGAATATTTCTTTGACATTAATTTCAGTTAAATAAATAGGCAACATTTCTTCTTAAATTATAATGTGAATAATATAATTGTCATAAGTTATTATTATTATTAATAATAATAACTTAGGACAACTTTGATGATTGAAAAAATGACTGAAATGCTTATATCATTTTACACAGCATTCAGTCTTGTTTTTTCTATCATAAGTGTTACAATGATACGAATAAGAAATCTCAAATCAATGTTGACGGCAGTATTGTTCACCTCAATTTTTTTTCCGGGAATTTGTAATCAGAGCTGTTTGCACCTTGGTTTTACAGTGTAAAGACTTTTCGCCAAGACCTATCGCCAAGCATTTTTAATTAATGATTGTTTTACTTAATGTAAATACAACAAGTTTATATTTACAGATTGTACCAATTATATTTCAATCACCTTAAAGCGTTTATTTTCTTAGTTCCTATTCCATTGTGGGATGTTAACCTACTGATGAAACGTGGAGAAATGTTTTGCATTCCTCTGCCTACCTCTTCTGGGATTACAGGCTTGAAGTTACGCTTCCTTTTTATTTCTCAGGTACCTATTGCACGCACACAGAAAAATAAATATTTTGGGATGTGAACTTACTTTAATACTTCACGGACTATGCAATCAAAGAGGTTCACTGCTTTTTGTGTTCATACAGCATCCAATTTTCTTATTCAGTAGTTTCAAGAGTTGTACCTATTGATCTGTACATATATGTCTTACACAAAATACACTTGGATTCACCTGGATGGTTACTAAATAAATTAGTTTTATCGTTCAATTTATACTACTAATATAAATTATGACTAATTCCTTCACAATAACTGCTTAATGAGATGAGTTTTCCAATATGTTTTTTTTATAAAAAAAAAATCAAAGTGACATCATATAATTTAATTGTATGTTTAAGTCTATGATTAAATCATATAAGATACAAAATGTAATACCACACAATTTAGGGGAAGTAAGGTTTCTATGTTTGTTGGATACAAATAAAAATGTTTTAGGCGGTGTCATTTATTCATCTGTAGTTTTAAATACTTTAGCACTTCCATGCTTGCCAATGCAATATTGCACTGTGGCATATATTTTCATTAATCTTCGCTCTATTGCTTTATAATGATCCTCAGTAGCCAATTTGCTACCTTGAAAGGCTGATAAAAGTTTTATTGTTTCACTCAAACTTCCTCCAGAGAGCATTTCTAAATTATGCCAGGTCGATGAAGACATCCTGCAATAAAATTTATTGATTTTAAATGAAATACCTTAAACAATAAATTTACATGGTCATCAATTAATTACATGAATGTCATAAAATCAGGTAACATGGAAATTTCAAAAATGCAATTCTTTCTAAATTTATCTTGAATAACCAGTAGTATTAATATCATGTTACTTTTGTATTTTAACATACATACATACATACATATCTTCACGCCGAGTCCCTTGCCGGGTAGGCAGAGAGCACGGAGTGCCAAATATCTCTATCCTTACAGACCTGCCGTGCCTCCTCCACATTCATAACTCT
>DWEI01005446.1:0-10808 GCA_018245875.1 Mysoria ambigua | reverse complement strand
GGGCGGGGGCGGGGGCGGGGGCGGGGGCGGGGGCGGGGGTACGCACGGTCAGCGGTCGCGCGGCCGCTTGTGGTGGTGGTGGTGGTGGCCCAGCGTGACGAGCGCCGAGGCCACGGCCAGCCCGCCCAGCGGCGGCGCGCGCCCCGTGCCGCCCGTGGGCAGGCGCACCAGCAGCGACAGCACGGCGGCGCGCCCGCCGCGGCACGGCTCCAGCGCCACGGGCGCCGGCACGCCGCCCTCTGCAACCGCCGCGTCGCTCTGCAGCGCTACTGGTTTCCATCGGTCGCGAAATAGCGGGCGACCCACTTCGCACTCTGGGTTGCGAGCAATTCCCAGATACAAAAACCCAACGACATGTAACTCAACCCGGGCATCGAACCGGCCATCTCCTGCTCAAAGGCGGCACTAGTACAACTTTACCGCAGCGCGCAAGTATCACAGTGACGTGAGGGGCGCACTCACCGCCGCCGCCCCGCTCCAGCTCGACGCACACTTGGCTGAACGGCCGCGACGCCATCTGTTCCATTTCCACGAACAGTCGCTGTCTTCGTCTATATAAGTCGTATTTCTGAAAGTATACACATACACAGTAACTCAACATTTATTATATATGATATGCTGCTATTTCTCTATTTATTATCACCATCCTAGATCCCTTACGGGGAGGACAGAGAGCAGCGCGCACCGAATACGCTGAAGCCGAAGTGTTGTGGTCGGCCGTCACTCTCACACGCACCTGCTTGATCTTCCAGAGCGCGGCCGCCATGAGCAGCAGCAGCAGGAAGCACGAGGAGAAGGTGATGAAGAACTGCTGCAGGTTGAGCTTGGGGTACTGCGAGAAGGAGATCTGGATCCAGAGCGGCGGGCGGAAGTCGTACACGTACACGAAGAAGGTGGTGAGCGTGACGTTGTGCTCCACGCCGAACTGGTGCTCGGAGCGCGCGAACCTGCGCCGGAACGTGCTGCGGGGCACTCTCCACGCGCCGCGCGCGCCCGCCCCGCCCCCGCGGGCGTGGCCGGGCGCGCCGGCGGCGGCGGCGGGTGTGTGAGTGTGTGTGTGTGTAAGATATCGTAGCGTGTGCATATTTTTTTCTTTCGATTAATCAGAAGGCGTGGCTCCTTAATATTAGTTGAAAAAAGAGTATGGAACAACTTCGACTACCTTCATTTGACCGATGTGACAAACTAACTCTCAGCTTACTACCATACGAGGGTAATCATTACGAACGTTTTAGTAATGTTACTTTTGTAGCCCTATTCACAAGTCAAACACTAAAATATTATGTGTGAGATGTAGAGAGATAAAGAATCAAAAAGAGAGTGAATAAAATACAGAACGTATAGACGTATTGATAGTGTAGTGAGTATATTTAGACCAATCACAATATGTATTTGGAGAGAGTGTAGGGTATGTAGAGTACAGCGTGTTGACTATGTAGTGTAGAGTAGAGAATAGAGTTTGTAGAGTATGGAGTACAGAATGTAGAGTACAGAGTGTAGAATAGAGAGTATAGAGTAGAAAATGTAGAGTAGAGAGTGTAAAATAGAGTGAAGAGTAGAAAGTGTAGAGAGTGTAGAGTAGAGAGCTTAGAGTATGAAAAGAGCGTATAGAGTATGTAGAAAGCGTGCAGTGTACGTAGAGAGAGTGTATGAGAGCTCACTTGTATCGGAAGTTGGTGCAGTTGACGTCGCTGAAGAGCGTGCGCTCGGCGGGCTCGGCGCGCGTGCGCACGGTGAGGTTCATGCGCGCGTGCGCCGAGCACGTGATGCTGAAGTCCGCGTCCACGTCGGCCTTCACCGGCGCGTTGCGGAAGTTGATCGCCGACAGGTGGCGGTCCTCCTTCTTCGACAGGTTGAACGTGAACTGGTAGTCCACCGCGAGGTCGTCTGACCGCCGCCCGACCGCACCGAACGAACCCAGATAATACACTCCGTCACATCAACACCACGCCGCCGCCGTCGTGGGTGACGGCGCACGGTAAACTGCGTTTATTTCGTGGGGGCTTAATTTGTGTCAATTGCCAATTCAGCTATATCAAACATTTGATTAAGCAAAATAAACAACATTCGATTAGTGTAAGAACGAGATGCGGATGTGTGTGGTGAGGCGGGTAGGTCGAGTGCAGCATACGCACAGTAGCAGGCGCCCTTGTTGTAGAGGTCGGCGTGGTAGTGGTTGGTGTTGTCGCACTTGTCGCAGCGGTCGCCCGCCAGCCCCTTGGTGCTGCAGTAGCAGCGGCCCGTGTCCGGCGCGCACGACACCGCCTGCGCGTTGCACTCGCACGCTGCCGGCGACCGACTCGCGCGCTCAGCGGCCAGTGTTTACAATTGCAATGCACTTATATTTTGTACATATGCACTTGTAAATATCAATTATACACCAAGTCATATGAAACTGTGTTTTATAGATTTCTCATTATCATTCTCATAGTCTAAATAAGTTCAAATACAGACCTCCTTTGAGAGGTCTTTGCCAATATTGCCCAAGCTGGGCATGCAAATTGATGATCATAAAACCCAGCACTTCGCACTGCCCACGCTGCTATACGTCGGGGGGTTGGGTATATATCCGTGCGTAGGTAGGTTGCTGCATTGAAATCAGCGGGCGTTATTTGTACTTGTGTAATGTAAGAGAGGGCGGACTCACGTTGGCACTGTCCGCCGTTGAGCGGCGAGCCCCAGTGCGCGTGCGCGCAGGTGTCGCAGTGCGCGCCGACAGCGCGCGCGCCGCACGGCTGCACGCAGCGCGCGTGCTCGTCGCACAGCGCGTGCCCGTTGCACTGGCACGGCGGGCACGCCGTGAAGTGCCATCTGCGCACGCATCAAAATGCCATCATTACGCTAATCTACACTTGTCCTCTTGTAATATACTTAGGATCATATGTACATGCCAATACAATATTTTTATAATGTTTAGGAATAAAAATCTAAGTTAAGTTTTCTACTTTGAAAGCCAGTGTAGATATCATCGAAATACAATAGTCAGGCGCCATCAATCATAAACAATAGAACAACGCGCGACCTCTTGTGCGGGCACATGTGCGGGCGATGCGGGCGCCGGTCGCCGCCGGGCAGGCAGGCGCCGCGGCCCGCGCCCGCGCCGTCGTCGCACCAGCCGCACGCGGGCTCGGCGCGGCACGACGCGCACGACAGGTGCGCCGCGCAGCCCGCCGCCGCGCCCGCCGCGCCGCCCGCGCCCGCCGCGCCCGCGCAGCCGCCCGTCGACCACGCGCGGCACCCGCCCAGCGGGAACGACGCGCCGTACGCGTTCTGCGGAAGTGCAGTGCAGTGTGGAAACATTCATCATCACCACTATCCAGTGGTAAAACGTTTAACGATCATCCTCCGATGGTAACATGAGACACATCAACGCTCGCATGTTGCGTCGTGCGCACCTTGTCCACGCATCTGCCGGCCGAGGCGCACCAGATGCACTCCTCGGCCGTGCAGTTGGCGCACGTGGTGAAGGTGGAGCACGGCGCGCTGCAGCTGCCGGCCGCCGCGGCCGCCACGCTCCTGGAACGATGTCGTTTCAGGGTGTTGCATTATACTTCATCTTGGTACTGAGACAGTGCAATGCAATGTAGGTTCAATTAATATGTTGATATATAATTATTGAACCTATAATATCTAATTGACATAAACATTCATATAATAATTAGTAACTGATATTTTAAAGTATACATTCAAATGTGTAATAGTTACAAACCGAACCAGGATTCGATCCAAAGATATTCATTCACATGTAAACCATAGCCAGCATAGACTAATTAATTAATAAACAAACTTACCTCATATCGCTGGTGGAATTTGCAGGTTTGCACTTGACCGAATCATAATCCCAATAACACGCGCGCTGACTCAGCTCTTCGCTGCCCTGTGAAATGAATACAGTGTAGTTTGAGTTGATTGCAATGTAATATTTCATCAAAATTACTTTTGGTTGATTTTTTATGGATTCATCTCGATGACTCGATGAAATTGTATAAATTGTCCTCTCTCAAGTTTATTAACTTCAAGTTTATTTATTATTTAAGTACCTACGCCTCAGTTTACCGTAGAATTGTTTTTTTTACTTCAGAAATATTGTCACTGTGCTGTTGACTATAACGGTATTCTGCAGTATGTCAGTAACAAATAAACGACCAGCTTTGTTCGTAGATGATTTATAAATGACAGGTAACAATCAAAGCGACCATGCAGTATATACACCGTATTCACATCTTCACCGGGATCTGTGGTGAGTGCGGGAGGTGTGGGAGCGAGGGCCGGCACTGGCCTGAACCTCCGGCTCGCCGACTCACCGACCGTGTGAACCGACACGGTGTGTACAAAGCATGAAGGAGACCGATCGAGCGGTCGCGGGGCACGCACGTGCGGGTGGCGGTGCGCGTGCGCGTGGCACGCCGCGCACGAGTGGTAGCGCGCGCACGCCGCCGCGCCCTCCGCGCCGCCCGCGCCGCACTCCGCCACGCTGCTCGCCATCTGCGCACACGCCCCTCTACTCGTTGGACTGGTCACCAATTTAACCGCTTTTCCTTCACAATCCCGCAGTGGAACGTCGTGGACGGTTGCAGACAACGAAAGCGACAACTTCCTCAGCTTTGTTGTGTACCATTGAAGCAGCAGAATGAGCGGCGACGCACCTGGTGGGAGTGCCGCAGGCAGTGCTTGGCGGAGGGCTGGCACGAGCCGCACCACGTGCAGCCCGCGGCCACGCACGCGTCGCAGTACTCCGCCGAGCTGCAGCGCTGCTCGTCTGTACAACAAATGTTATATTTCATTATTACAATATACGAACAACATAAGTATCGTTTATTACGTGCCTTTATTACAATTTAAATAGAAATTAATGCTCTAATTTAAACTTACATCAGACAAACGCGGTGCCCTGTACATTGAGAACATTAAGTTTTTAATACAATCAGCTATTTAAAAAGTTAATCATATTCAATAAGTATGAAAAAATATACAAATAATTCGTATGCCAGAAGTCTGTTTTCAAATATGCAATAGAACGACGGGCGTCAGGCCGATGCCGAACTCACCCACGGCCGGCTCGGGGGCGCACACGGATATGTGACTCTCGAACGTGTCCTTCCAGCCTACTTCTTCTATCTGAAACAATACATTATAATACTCCCATTATTTAATAGCTGACACCTCTGTTCTACTAGCGTTGTTATTAATTATTGAAATATTTTAGAGAAAAAAAAAACGAAAATATACCTAACATACGTAACATTCGTAATATTTTACAATTTTAATACATTTTAATTAAGATTTTGTAATATTTATTCAGTAGTGGACCTCCAAAGGGTGACGATGAAACATTAAATGTCATAATAATTGAATTTTCCAGTGGGCGCCTCACCCCGACGCAGGAGTTGTCGCGGCGGCGCCACGCGCACGCCACGGCGGCGTGGCGCACGTGCTCGAGGCAGGCGCGCTCGTCGGCGCGCGCCCAGCAGCGGTCGCCCGTCTCGAACAGCAGCGCGTCCGAGCGCAGCCGCCCGTCGAACCTGCGCCACCGCGCGCTCACTTCACGATCAACACTACACGACTATCTGTCGTTTGTTGTCAGCTGAGCAGTGCTAACATTTTTTCACACGATTATGTACGCGCTAGCGGCCCGCCCCGGCTCCGTACGGGTGTTTAACAAACTTTTCAAAAATGATAACCCCACGGACTCTTCTTTTTGTGTTGAAGACACAAAGAGTACATTATAAATTTGTTTTTTTTTCGCCTATGTCCGTGACGGATAATATAATATACTAATAATGCAAGTTCTTTCAAATCGGTTCAGTAATTTTAGAACCTATTCAATACAACAAAATAATAAAATTTTTCCTTTTTATAATATTAGTTTTTATACACACATACTCATAGGATACAATTTGTGTGTATGCGTGTGTGTATAGGTATGTATGCGTGCGCGCGCACCGACCCGCCCATGATGATGGCGGTGCGGCGCGACTGCGTGGGGAAGACGGCGGCGGCGTGCGCGGCGCGCTGCGCGCCGGGCGGCTGCGGCACGGGCCGCCAGCGCGCGCAGCGCACGTCGTACATGAGCGCGCCGCCCGAGTAGCAGCGGGCGGCGGCGGGCGCGCCCGCGGCGGCCGCGGCGCTGTCGTTGTGCGCGTTGCCGCCGAACACCAGCATCACGCCTGCCGACACGCCCCCGCGTCACCACCCCAGTGAGGAAGAGTGTGCGGAGACATGAATCATCTCCACAGTTTACACAATAAGTAATTAGCCAAGGTTATGATTTTCACAATCCTCCCCACTCCGTGCTCCGTCATCTTTTGCCGAGACGACCCAGTGTCCTCCGTGCAGAACGTATGTAACGCGGCCGAGAGCGCGCGGCGTACCGGGCGACACGAACACGGCCGAGTGCAGGTACTTGGGCGTGGGCGCGGACGGCAGCGGCCGGAACACGCGGCTCTCCACGTCGTACTCGTACAGGGCGGACGACGGCGCCTGCGACGACACCAATGGGCTCTGTTAGCGTTGTGTATTAACAGTTATCGTCATCATTGTATGAGTATTTTTTTTAGTGACTCTCGTAAATGTCTGATACAAATTTATAGAGCCAATAAAAACGATACTTGTAAGAATAACAAAGTTAAATTATCTTGAACTTATATGATGTTATATCAACGTTTTTATTCAGCATGAACAAACCTTTTAACACACTTTCAGGCATCGTCGGAGACACTATAGGTCAGTTTACATTACAAAGGATCGCATTTTTATCCTTTTATTTATTTATTTATCCTTTATTTCTGTATTTATTGGAAGGTTACGAGGAGCGGACAAACATTAATTAAATGAGAGAAGTGTACTCTATTGGAAATCAATAAATGGCGTTTCAAGTAGCGGGACGCGCAAGCGAGTGCTCGACGGCGACGCACCTGCGTGGCCTCGGACTCGGACACGAGGCCGGCGTGCACGTACACGCGGCGCGACAGCGGGTCCCACGCCGCCGTGTGGCCGAAGCCGGCGCGCGCGGGCCAGCCGCGCGCCGCCGCGCCCGCCCACGCGTTCTCCTCCAGGTAGTACTCCTGCGCACGCCGACCGTACACTGCCCGCGCGCCTCCCTCGGCCGGGACGCGACTTTAACTGATCCAGACACTTCGTCACGAGCAACGAAAAGACTACACAAAGAATAGTAGTACACTCCACGTTTCACATCCAACTAAGGCACTTACGGTAAGCCTATTAACATTCACCAGCCTCTACTAAAAGTCAGAAAAATCCAATAATAAAATTTAAACTCAAAAACTTGGTAAACGCATTTGTAACCAACAAAAACCAACGAGGCGAACATAATTTCAAGTATCTACTTGAAAATAAAAATCAAGTGACAATAAATTCCGTATCAAGGATATCAACAAATAGAATGAATCCAAACCGCTTGCACAATGACACGGCGCCCACCTGCACGAGATGCAGGTAGCCGTAGTGCGGCGAGTGGCCGAAGAAGGACAGCAGCACCGGCTTGCGCACGACGCCCAGCGTGGCGAACACGGCCGTGTGCCCCGACACCGCCAGCCCGCCTGCGGACACGAGCGCCTCGTCACCGCCGGCCCGCGGGCAGCCGGCTCTGTGCTGGGCTTCGCGTGCCACGTGGCGTCGACCAACCGATCATGGCCGATGCCCCGATCGCCACTCCCGACACCTCACCTTTACTGGGTAGGCAGACGGCACTGAATGCCACATGTCTCTATGCTCACAGACATTACTTGCATCGTCTGTCATCTGTCATCTCTTACCAGATAGATCTGGGATACAAGAGTATTATCATTTTGTATTTTTTTTTTCATAACTTGCTGGTTCCGAAGGAGTCACGGATATCGATGCAGATGTGACTGTGCTCAAACTTCTCATAGATTGTGATACACTTAAAATATCCAGACTCCGAGCCATTGCTGAACTTGAACCGGGATTTGAACCTAGGATCTCTCGCTCAATATTTAATAACATCCAGATCGTAAACAAAATCGAACGACGCCCTCACCGCAGTGCTTCAAGGGCGCCACCTTGTGGGGCGAACAGGAGGTGGGCGTGGCGTTCTTCCACACGATGTAATTAGACTCCACCCTGCCGCGCCATATTTCGTTCGTGACCTCCCCAGCTCTTCCCTCCAGGCCCGCTAAACCACCTCTGAAAAAATTACATAAACATATCGTAAACAAAAATCCTAAATCTTGAAATTACCGGCTTTATATATCCTTTGTGAAGTGTTTAAACTATTCTTTGGCTACTGAAATTCGTTTACATAAGTGACAATATGACAGCGGACTCGGAGCAAAAGTTTAAAAATTCTGATACAAGCATGAAAAAGTCAGGTATATGATAGGTTTGTGTGAGACTCGGCGCAACCGACCCGCGCTCGGGCTCGTCGGAGATGACGACGCCGCCGTACACCACGAGCTCGCTGCCGTACATGATGGCGGCGTGCGCGAAGCGCGGCGCCGGCGCCTCGCCGCGCGCCTCCATCGTCAGCCACGCGCGGTCGGCCGGCTTGTACCTGCGCGACCGCCCCCGCACAATACGATCACTAACAACGTTCACATGTTTCTATTCAAGCATTCATTCATATATACATCGTGGCTTTAGCCCTCTCATTCTAAGAGGAGACCCATGTCCCAGCGGCGGAACGATAAATATAGCGACACACTGGGATACCTGTACACGAACGCGGATTCGACGAAGGTCTCCCCGCCGACGCGCAGGATGTCGTCCCCGTGGTTGAGCAGCAGGTGGCCGGCGGCGGCGGGCGGGTTGTTGCGCGGCGGCAGCTCGCGCGGGCGCGCCTCGCCCGCCTCGCGCCACGCCCAGCGCCAGCCCGCCGCGCCCGCGTCGCGCGCGCACGCCGCGCCCGCGCGCGCCAGGCTGCAGTCGCAGCCGCGCGACGAGCAGCGCCCGCCGCCGTGCGCCGCGTTGCAGTTGTCTGTTCACCGTTTATCATTATATGTCGTTTGCTTCAGTTCACTGGGAATCACGTTATGAAAAAAGCACATATCTTACAGGGTATGCATGTAAACCAAGTTTTCATCCAGACACAGGACTGTAATTTACTGTGCCACTCTGGTGTTACAGTGTAAAAACCAAAAAAAGTTTGTTCCTATTTCTGCACACTCGAAGACTATGGAGCAAGTTAACATGTCAATTCGTCTCACCGGGACATAATTTTTGGTCGCAGGCCAAGCCGATCCAGCCCGATTCACATGTACAGGTCCCTTCTTCACACACCCCGTGGTCTGGAACACGGAAATATGATTTTTTTATTTCATGTGCTAACAAAACATTGTCCATTAATATTATAAACACACCAGGTCCTTTAAGGACTAGACAGAGAGCCCTGATCTGAGACCATCTTTGGTCTCAGAACAGTGATCCTAACAGATACGCCATGTTTGTTAGCATTATTTAATGGGTTTGCCAATAACTTATTAGTTTCTGGTGTTGGATTGGAAGTGAGTAACATCATTATTATTCAAACTAATGATTATTCATTAAAACAAAAACATATTGAAATTGACACACTACATCAATAGTGTTCAAATTGAATTTTAATACCAGAATTAAGAATTAATTATTGGAAATATTCCTAGCTATAGTCTTAGCAATTAATAATATTATAAAATTATTCATTAGCCTTATTCAATGCTATGTTGTAATTTTAAAAGATGTACCCTAGCAAAAACATCTTAGAGAACGAAATAATGATAATATGATTTTACAAATATATCGAAAACTAATATTTTATGTATAACATTTACTGACATTTATTACAGTGACACAAGTATATTCCTATTATAAATATCTGGCACTCTAGAATGTTCCAAGGTCACACTGTATGTGTGTCTCCTGCGACGTGAATATATTATGATAATATGAGCTTCAATATAGAATTTGTATACTTGTGTAGACATCACCTTGAACTATGTGAAGCATTGAATAATACATGCTCATTTTTTATTATTTCTCCCTGTAAAGACTTGAGTCTTGGAAAGTCAAAGCGCGTTTACGTAACGGGAACTGCCTATGCGCGCAGACTTCGTTCAAAGTTCAGCGTGCAACCCTACAGGCGCACTCGAGCCGAATAAAGCTACTGGGGTCGGCTCGGACGAGGCGCGCAGTCGACAGGTACCGGAGCAGTTGGTGCGGTGGTCGTCGGAGGGGCACGCGTGCGTGGCGTACGTCACGTTGAACCCCTCCATGGCGTACGCGTCGTCCGAGAAGAAGTGCAGCAGCACGCGCCCCGAGCGCGCCATCACCTGCCGCGTCCACACCGAGTCGCCGTCGGTCAGCACACCGCTGGAAAGTGAATGAGGGGTGGTGGGTTAATAAAACAACGAAACGTACAAGAAAGAGATTTTTTTTTAAGATCAGCGTAACCTTTTTTATTGATCCACTCTTGGGACACCTCCTCCGGACATCTCCTCTTAAGATGTTGAAAATTGAGGCTTGAATAAAGCTTGCTGACCAAATGACCATTGGCAGTCAATTATTTAAAGTTCAACTCCGAATAACGAACGGTTTTTTAAAGATGTAAATGATGAAATGTTCTGTATTGTGTATGGACGATTGTATTTGATTCGCCGTGTGATCTGCATCAATCGTTGCACTTCGCTGGACTAGGGTTTCCTCGCCTCGTTACCCTTGATGGCGGAATGTTTATTGTCGTGGTGCATATCGCAACTATATATGTATTCAAATGATATCAAAATAACCTGATAATATTAACAACAGAGTTTAGGCACAATTGTTTTCTCGATATTTTCAACACAATTAATTAA
>DWEI01005445.1:0-10809 GCA_018245875.1 Mysoria ambigua | reverse complement strand
GCTCACCACCTATTACATAGTGGGACATAAACGTAACCGGTGAATCGTGGGAATGTTCTGCATTCCTCTGCCTACTTCTTTGGGGATTACAGGCGTAAAGTTACGTTTTTTTTTTAGAAACCTCCAGGTCACTCCAGCGTATGTTTCATTTTAGTATGTTCTATCTCATCTTTCAGCCACGTGTTTTATATGTCACAAGATATTTTCAAGTCAAATATGTTTTGATCAAGACTGTTTTAATTCTCTTGATGGACTTTAACTCACGACTATTCCGGTATCAAGTCTGGACTCTGGAGAATAGCACGGCTGTCTTCATATTTGAAAGGGTTCTCAAAACAGTCAGTCTGCCTATACTCCTTCGGAAAGTTTTTCCACCTGAATTTTGTATACTAAAAGAGATCATATTAAACTTCGGGAATATCCACTCTACTGCTATCAAGTTTAAATGAGAGGTAAATTAATATATACTAACTAAAATTGATAAGCTCGTGAGATCCAGGGTTCGAACCCTGGGTCAAAATTAATACATTTTTTTTCTAATTTAGTTTTTCTAGTAGTGATTCACAGCCTGGATATGTGCTCAGTGTATGGCAATAGTCACCACTTATTCCATAGTGGGACTTAATCGTAACTGGTGAAACATGGGAGTGTTCTACATTCCTCTGCCTGCTTCTTTGGGGTTTACAAGCGTGATGTTACGTACTAACCAAAATGTTGCCAATTCGCATTTAACTCAATGCATTGACTCGTCTTGCCTTAATCACTATTTTCGTATCTAAAAGTAACCAACTATACATTCGTTTAACGATACAGTCTTGCTTCTTCCAGGACTGATGTATAAAGGAACAATGTAAAGGTCAAAAAATATAAACAATGTTAAATCAGCATTACAGCCTATTGTGTCGTTAGGCTGAGTCGCTCGGCGCGTACACGGCGAGGGTTTCGGGTTTCCATTACATTAGAGGACTATTACAAAATGAAACAAAACGTTGGAACAAAGTGTTCGCGCAGGCGGGGGCAGTCGTGGGCGCACGCGCCGTCCGCGCGCGCTCTGGCCAACCTTTCGCCTCGTGTGTATACCTTGATACGTATAAGTCCAAATGGACGTTGCTTACAAATGTTTCCATTGCCCCACATATCTCATGTTTACCTACTTTTAATCGATATAAGTACACGCTAGTCGCATAAACAACGCACAAACTGAAGATTCGCTCCGACACGTTACAAGAGAGAAAAAAATTGTAATATGAGATAAGCAAAGATAAAAGTTATCTACACGAGGAAAAATGTATTCGCGGTACGTCAAAAGATGACATGGCTCGCAATCGGCAACTATTAATGTTTAGTATGGTCATTTTAGCTTTAGTTATGATGCTCTATATTTTTGTATATAGAGAGTGGCACATACTCGTGAGCCTCAGCGGCGGCAGTGCTGCGTCAGTTTGCACTCGAGTTACATAACGAGACCCGGTTCGACGGCCTACGCAACCTTAAAGGTCGTCTCGCCACTCACTGGGTTATTTACCTACTCTATGCAAACTTACTCCCATGTGACAAATTTATAGAGTTAATCTATTTTATTAGCAGTTAGTTTAAATTATAGTTATATTATGTTTGATACTTGGTGACTGTCAATTCCGTGAACGATTCGGCGCTATGACATTTATGTATATAATAGTATATTATAATGTGTGTAATCATATTACATAGTCATATTACGAAATATATAAATATAGTCATATTACGAAATGCACTGATATTCTCATATTTGTTTCAAAATTTCATTTTGATCTATTACTTGTATTGCTAGTCCAATTATCTATGTTAATATGGTTTGTTTATTATTATATCCTCAATTCAGGACGCGCACGGCATAGGCAGGGAACACCGAACTCCAAATATCTCCATCCTTACAGACCTGCCTAGCTTTTTTCATTAATCTTCTTTTCCATCACGGTCTTTACCGAAAGTAAATTTAGGTGGATTTCGTGAATATAATTTGTTTATGTAATGAAGCTGTCTACCCCATAAGAGACGTAGTTTGAATATATAATGACAATGACATGAAGCATAATTTCCTTTAAAAATAGCTGTGTTTTCATACCCTCAGTTACACAAAACGCAGCTATCTAAAAGACCCGTACATTTTATTTAAAATATATAAAATGACTGCCTACCAATGTGTTGGTTGCAAGTGCGACTACTGATTTTATGTATATAAAATAAAAGAAATGAAACAACTTTTTTAGACATATAGAGTGTGTAACAAAACACTCTCATAGTTCCAACTGAACCGTTACAGGGAATGTAATGTCAGAATCCGGAACAAGGATATGATATTCTAATATATAAATAACCAAAGAAGTAGAATATCATGAAGAAAAGAAAGCAAATATGTACGGATATGTGTGTGTATGTAAATGTATATGAGTGTGTGTCTATATATATGTTTATACAGTGTGTATTTATTACGTTTGTATGTGTGTATGCTCATGCAGCCGGCATTTTGTACTCTGCACTCGCAGATGCATTTAAATCTCTGCTCTGACAAAGCCGCCGACCGGATGTAGACCGGAGCGGAAGGAAGTATTAGTGTTTAATATCAACAAAAGAATTGCCAGTGCCCTGAATGACTGTGGCGTTCACAACTCTCAAATGTACAAGCGGGATACTGTAACGTTTTAATTGTTGAGACATTTATTTATTTTATTTTAATTATTTCTTTTGGATACAGTGATTTTTAAACATTTATTTATTCAATAGCTTAATAAATTTAAGTATTTAATAGCTTAATAAGGTTAAGATTTAAAATATTCACAATTTACCCGTACTTTATGGTCACGCCCATTTAATTTAGCATTAATATAAAAATAGTTATATTGGTGCAATGTGCTATTACATATAAAAATAGTTAATTAGATAGTTAAAAACCGGTCAATCCGATTATAAAAGAAAATGGTACATTCAATTATAAGTCAATCGGTTTAGTGATAGATAATAAACTTAATAAGGACAGTTTTAAACTTGATATTTGGTGATTTTTCATTATAGTAAACTACATTTTGTCAACATTTGTGTTAACCGCAAATTCGGGACTGTCCCGGTTGGAGCCGATCGCTAGCGGCCCGTCGGCGCCGAACATTTCGCCATGCGTGCTCCGCAGCGCGCCGGGCGGCCGTACGCACGGTGTCTAGTTTAGAGAGCGGCGTGCGTGAGCGGGGCTCCGGCGCCCGGCTCAGCGGGGCGCGGGCGTTTCCGGCGCGCGACGGCGTGGGAACGCACCCACCTACACTCCACAGATTAAATGACGGCCACTAATTAATTTAAGTTTACAACGCGTAAAAATAGATGTCTGTGAGCGTACTTGCTACTTGTAAGTGACGCTCGCTGCCAGCGGGGTTTCTCTCCTGTTAGATTTGTATATGCATTACTCCAGCTTCGTTTAGCTTCAGTAATGTCGCCCAGATTACTTAACTAGGGTATACAGTTTCTATAAGTGTTTTAAACAGTTTAACAGTGTGATAAGCACAAGGTGGAGAAACAGTGTAATGAATAAACTTTAAGAATTAAAAATATGGGTAAAATAGTTTTGGAAGTATTACAGATGGGAAAGACAATACGTATAGACTTATATAGAATTATTTAGTCTCTACGTTATTATTTAAATAAATAAAACTTATACCTACGTACCAAAGAGTTACCCGTATAAGCGTAGTCTTGTTGTAAAAAACATCTTAATTTGAACGCATCCATAATTCAAGTTGTTATCTGATCGCAGGGCTGCTTCACCCTTTGTCCGGGCACGTCGCAAGATGGTGGACACCTGGCGCGGCAGATGCTCGTCCATTCAGCCTGACCCATTAAATTTTATCAATTGCGAGCCAGAGGTAGACGTATTGCTCCATTCATCCACAGTTTTTTGTTGTTTAAAGGGTCCTGCAAAATTAGACATAAAATTAGTTTGGAATAAAATCTCTTAAACCACTAATAGTTAGTAATATTTAGAATTAATACTTAGTTGATTATCTATAGATGATAACGTAAATATAACGTAATAATAAATAGTGAATTTTATGTAAAGATGCAATTTTACCTTACACCGTCGTTATAATAAAAAAGACCTGATAAACATGGTCTACTCGTTTCTATCATAGATAGGCATAGTCAATAGCACCTAAGTTACTAACTAAAACAGAAACTAAAAAAAGAAATGTCATAGGTAATAAAAGGACAAACTTACGAGTTTCATATTTGTTATTTAATACAATATGCAAGTTAATTAACTCCAAATTAGAAAATAAATTAAAATTAAATTATATGCAGAAGAAGCACGCCATATATGGTACGATGTACATATTTGCCACTCCATGCTCTCTGCTTACCCCGTGAGCGACCTGACGTGATGGTGTACGAATATCATAAATAATTATCAGTAATAGCTATGTCCAAGAAATTACCATACAATATTATATGAACTCTCATTTATTTATTTGTTGTTGCTAACTAAACACATGTATATAATCAAATTGGATTTCCAATGTTATGTCAAGCAATACCGGGAACAGTGTTGCTATCTGCTCGCTGTCTATGCAGCGCAGTCGCAGCCTATGCAGGAACATTTAAAATGCCCGCGTTGAGTACAGTCAGAAAATTTGTCTGCAGCAAAATGGTAACGTGAAGACATCAAGTTATTGGCGTGTAATCCGCATATTAAATCTTCTCATGGAGTTACTCTAAGTGCTCACTTCAGTCTACTGGTTTGGTTAATGAAAGCGCGCGCTGTTCTGAGGTGGGAGGCGTTCGCTGCCGGTAACGGACCTTACATAATTATTGGTAAACCTCACCTTACTCAACCGTGCATATGCCTGCAATCAAATTTAAATTCTATTATCTTGAGTACACTGTTTAAAATCAGTTGTGTTCAAAAACTGAGTTGTGATGTTCTTGACATGTCGGCTTGATTCCTGAGCTGAATGAAACAGCTGTCCGTATTGTATCGGCCCACACATTAAATAGGCATGTTTTTTCGAAACACTGTAAGCAATTTCCAAAGATAATCTCGCCAATATTCGCAGGTGGCTGTTTCTATCACATTTTGTGAATAAATTATTAATAGATTTATATGCTTGCCTTGCGTAACATCGGTTCGTAAAAATTGCTATTTTATCTAACTCGAGACGATTTATAAATTGAACGACTATTTATTTGTTAGGTAATTTTTTCGAAGAACTAAAAAGCAAATTAGTTGTTTTAAACGTTTGATATATACCTATAATATTAATTATTACCATTATTCTCAGCTACATACACAATAGTTTTACTTGACTGTCTATAACATAAATAATTTAAATATCTTTCATCGAAAATTATTGTAATGATCTTTAATTCAGTATTTTGTACAGAATTTTCGATTTCCACTTTCATAAATAACATTCAAACGCGCGGAAATTCAATAATCTTGAACACCACCTTAGCATTTGAATGTGGACGGCTTTTTGTACAGATGAATCGATAATGCGGTTATTTAATATATTATTGAACATGGAAAACAGGCCGCGTGACAACTGCAGGAAGCGAGGTGGCGATAAAAAACGGCGCGGTCGCGTTTGCGCGCGTTCTTCCCAGGCTCGGGCGCACAGCGCAGGCGTTGACTGGCCGCCGCTCCAGCGCTGAACATATCGACGGCTGGATCGTGAACCGGCTCCAATGTTAATGCCACTACGAATACCAAATACGATAGGCAGCCGCGTTCATTATTAGTTCTTGAACCATTTACAACCACATATTACAAAGTCGATTGCATCCTTTCACTGTATACTCAATTTTTTTTTTATAAAATTCTCAGCCATGTCACGTTAAATAACAGTGCAAACTATATTAGCAATGAACTAAACTCAAATGCTGACTGCAACAAGCGTTTATCAATTTTATTTTGCAAAATGTTACAAATAAAAATTATAGTTTCATCATTATTAAATGTTGTTTCGATTATCTACGGTAAAGATTTAATTGATTCAGTCATTTTCTTGCTTTTATAACCCGTGTGTTAAAAGTGCAATCTTATTTACCTAAAACATTAATCGGGAATGAAATAGATTTATATGAGATAAAATCTTAAGATAAAATGAGTCAACGAACGTGCTGGAATATTTCTATCAGTGCAATAATTAAATCAGTTTCAAATACATTTACCATTTAAGGAATTCAGTTATATAAATAGCATGAGAAGTAGCCAGTAGTAACCTAAAAATATACGATATATTTATAGTTTTGTGGCTACTCCTCGTTTCATAGGATTTCATTCATGTTGATAATTCATTCACTTATTAACTCATTCATAAACTAGTTTTTAGGACGCATAAATAAATGTAATTCAAATGTACAGTACCTACTCATGAATATTTAAGTGCCCTGACCGTTTGTAACAGTCGACCCAGCAGCTGCGCCGATTGTTGCCCTCGGAAACCGGTGCACCAGCCAGGGGAAACGTGACATCAAGCGATGCAAGGCGAAACGACAGTGGTTAAGATATCGTCATTCACGACCAGATGCAATAATGACGGCCGTAAACAAATGTATATTACCCGATTAATTTTACAACAATATTTGCTACTCTGCTATTGTCGTAAACATAACCATATTAGGGAGCGTGCAAGTATAACCGAAAGTAATTTTTGGAAGATTTTTGACCCTCCCTCCCCCCATTTTTCCGTACCCTACAAAAGCGTCCCAAATGACCATTTTTATCTAAGTCACAATTAAGTTGATAACAGTACCGATAAGTCCCTAATATACATTTGTTTGGATAAATAATAAATAAATAAGAGATTTCTATGTAGCAATGAAACGCATCGTAACGTTTTACTAGGTCTCCCTCCACCTTCCCTCAATTTGCGATATGTAATACTTGAACGACACCTTAAATAATAGTTATAATGATTTAGCTTAGACTTAAATAATCTTAGGCGTGCCGCAATGTTCTGACCGCCCACAAGGATCATTATAGGCGGTTCGCGAAGCCGTGGTCAATAATCTACCAGTTGCATTTACAGGGTGGGGTTTAAGTGTAATAATACCGTAGAGGAGGCCTTAATTCAAGAGTGGACTAAGAAGGTACCTGATGATGGTGATGAAAATCTCTGTGAATGTGACTAACATACAATGCTTGATTATTGACATAATAGTTTATAATCATTGCATTTTTAGGATCTTCATAATGATTTGATCAGCATATGTACAATTTTAAATTAATCGACATCGAAAAAGTTACCTTATTTAGAAGCATTCTAATGAATCTTAGAAAAGTTTTAGACAATTGTAAAATTAAAAAGTCATTTTTATAGTTTTATGAATTTCATATTTAGCTGATTAATAAAACCTCGGCGTCTTGTTTCTACTTTTATTTACTATCAAAAAATACTGCGAAACGACCACATCAACAGACTGTCGTTGTTGCAGTCGGGTGTATTGTATCATTTTACTGTTGTAAGCGTTCAGGACTGTAGGAAATTAGTATAATAAAACACGATTACAATTTTCGGAAATCACACGAATTTTCTTAAACGTTTCAATGTCACAAGTACATTTTCAACAAATTATTACCGAGCTTGCTAACAAAATGAATAGTGAAATACCAACATGCTCATTGAAATTAGAAAATCTACGAAGGAATCCAACTAACCCACTTGTTACTAATGTTGCCATGTAAGTATCGCGCACATGCCCCAACCGATTCCGGCTTCGATATTCTCCCACGCTCGCGTGAATGAAGGAGTGCGCGCCGCTCATTCAAGAGGGAAAATAAAGGGGGCTGACTTCCCCCGGCGAGGCGTATGGCGTTACTTCCGGTCGCACCGGATACGAATGTTCCCTGTTTGCGTCAATTATTATTTCCTACTTAGTGCTTCCTCTCGGGACGGCTGCAATTAAAGCTCAGTGTAAGACGCCTACGAGCAAAAAGAATTATGAGTTTATTTTGTATTTGTTAATGTACAGTGAACAGACGAGCTCGGATTGATGGCTGAGTGCTTGCCGGCCGATAGGAGTATGTTATCGATGTATATTAAATTCGTGTTTAAATTAACTCTTTTGTATCACATTAAGTAAGTATTTTGTTCTGACCAAATAATAACCACCGAGGAAATTTATAAAATCATTCAATTAAAGTAAATCGTACATTTCGCCTAATAGCTTTTCCCTTAATCAAATTATTGGTAGGTAAGATTTGATTCATTGTCAATATTTTTATAAATATATGAACCAAAACAATCACTCGCTTAACGAAGAAACGTAACCACGATCATAATTTACTACTGCTATTTGCACGTAACATGTGTAGTGCTTTAACAAGAAAAACGAATATGGTTTGATATTTAAATCCACGCGGACTAAAACAGCTGAATCCAACGACTTTCACAATCAATGAAATGGTTTTATCAATACGCAAACTAGTGGAATCATTCTGTCTCCCGTTTGCCAGTACATTTAGCCGGTGTGCGAGAGGGACGGCTAGCGGAAGTGGAGTAAGAATGGAGCGGCGTTTCATTGATGCTTCCGCAGTAGCATAGCAGTAAACGCAAAGCAATACGAATAATGGCACGTATTTCTAGTACCTGCAGTGCAGGCAGCTGCGTTGTCACCTTGTTCACACCTTACTGGAATGTTCTATCACAGTTTGAATTATATTTCTAAGCTCTTTCCAACCAGCCCACACGTTTTATCTCTGTGTAAGTGACGTAGGTGTCACCCGAGACTAAAACACCTTGCCGTGGGTGTAATTGTTTCTTGGAAGGATAATTATAATATCTAATAGGTACCTACTGCGTATCAGTAAATCACATTAAATTATGTTGTAGAAGGGACCCGTCAGATCTGTGAAGATAGAAGGGTACTGGCTGCTCGATGTTCTAGGCCTACACTGCGTGAAACCTCACGAGACGACATTATAAGAAATACCTACCATAGTTACTACTACGAAAACGTCCATATCTCGGCAGACTAAAATATACAGCGCGTGGCAACAGGCGACTAAACCCGGCGTCGGCAGGTCGCAGTACAGCGCGGTATACGTAGGCACAAGTAAATACCCTGGATTTGTTTGGGCAGTAGCGTAGCCGGTGCGACAGGCCCGCATACTCAGCTTAAGAATGATGGCCATTACTTTTCATGGTAAGTCTACGCCCACCAGTGGACTGCAATAGGCTGATGACGATTTGCGCCTTGTTAGACATTATATTTCAGTAAGATCGCAATTATATTATTATGGTAACGGTATTATATATCAATGTCGGAAATATATTATTTAATGGTAATTACTGATGCTTCATTGATAATATTTTATTTCTCACTTATCGTATCTGAAGGTTACAGACATAACAAAGTGTACTATTTTTAGATATGTACGGCGATAGTACTTAGCTGTCTATCGATCTCCGTTGGCATGAACTAGTACGAAACCGCTTCCAGTTGACAATTTTTTGATGGCAGAGTCCTGTATTTTCATACGATTTAATTCGTGCTGTATGAATACAGTACTGTAGTGGCATGCAATGAGGGTATGCATTGAACTTGTGCATATTGTTTCAGTTACACGAGGCTCGAAGGCATATATGAGCAGACGAATTATGGCAAGTGTCGTGACGTAACAAACTCATTGAGCTCCCCGCTAGCCCTCGCTCTCATTAAATCACTCCCGCCCACGACCCGTGACGTCACGCTTGTTTGTCACCACCGCTCTGTACCTAGATTGTTCAGTATTTGTAGTTCGCTGTGACGTCAGGAAAATCCTCGTTTTTACGTAAGAATCGGTTAACGTTTTGACTATCATTTTATGTATTAAGAATTTTTCAAAGTATTTAAAAAAAATCGTTGTGATCTACTAACACAGAGTATTTAATGTACTTTATGTTATGTATGGAATACGAATACTTATACATACATAATGTGTTTGTTGAAACACTGATAGATATCCATTAGTGTTGTCTTATTGTTAATAACGATCTAAATTACCAATTTTAAAAATAAAGTTGATTTTTTTAAAGATAGAAAACAATTTGTGTTATGTAATAGTAAAAAGATAATATAGCAGTAAAACGCAAGTATAATACAAATCTAGGAAACATTTTAACGAATAACTACGTCATTTCAAAGCAAGAGCAGCCCACAAATATTATTGTGTTACGCGCTCGTTTCCGTTTTTACTAGCAACTAGATAATATTACTTCAATGGCATAAAATACACCGTCGACACCGCGCAGTGAATGAAACAGTGCGCGTCCGGCGAACGGCGAGCACCGACGAATGGGAGCGGAAGCCCGCGGTTAGTCCACTTCCCGTTTCCTGCGGGGCCGAGACCGTCGCACGCGCAGCCGACGCCGCCCGACGAGGCCCGAGCGCTCGCGACGGCGCGCGAATGCCAACGATAGTTGACAATCTATTTTCTACATTCAATTTAACGATCCAAAAACATTTAATGGAATATTTTTAATTAGAATGGGACCTATTACTATTAATTTTGAACAAATAATTTTAGCGATAATTAATGTTCACTTCAAATACGGTACCACACTAAATAACCTAAATATAAACTTATTTCGTAATATCGGTGTGTGATTTTAGATATGAAAAAAGAAGAGATTGACTGTCACACTGGAATTTTGAGAACACATGAATCAACCTAGTACATAATCATGTAAGCTAAATAGTGTTTAATTTACACAAATGACTTTTTGAAATATTGTATTATTATTGCTACCAAAGTAAGCTTGTACTTTTATATCTTTTGGTTTAAAAACGAAATAAGAATGACGG
>DWEI01005444.1:0-10809 GCA_018245875.1 Mysoria ambigua | reverse complement strand
ATCGGGCACATCTCCAGACTCCGAACCACTACCAGAATTCTATTAGAAATTTTACCAGATTTTCTAGTAGAAATTTTATAATTAGAAAATTTTGTAGCGTTCGACCCGGGAATCGAACCCGGGTCCTCCCGATCGGCAGTCGCACTTGCAACCAACGCGACCAACGAGGCAGTCAAACGTGGCGATATAAAAAATATATAAATTTGACCCGCTTTTATATTTGTGAATTAATATATAACGAAGCGTTAATCAACACAAAGTTCGACATTACGAAACAAGTCTATAATCGTATACTTGATAGTGACACGTAGCAAACGAACACCCTATTCACGGCGTGCACACATAGAGGAACAGCTTCAAAGCTCTATGGAACTGGATATCGGAGCGTGTGACGTCACACATTACAGCTAACGAGACCGAGCGTCAGCCGGGCGCACGCTGCGCTCATTACTACATATTACAAATTGATATTTTATTTGCAAATAGTGAATAATAATTTCAATTTTACTCCAATAGACGGTGACTTTATGTACCGAGAATCGAGTAAAGCATATAAATCATCGATTTTAAAAAACGGACTTACTTATATATTAACTTACTCGGCGTTAATACCAGTTCGCAATACGCTCAAGTTCTATTCAGGAATTTCTCGCGATTCTCGTACCTGGACGAGGAGTGTACTTTATAAACGCACGGGGGAACATAAAAGTGCGCATAACATCACGCCTATAATCATCGAAGAGATAGGTATGGAAATGTAGTACCTACATGCCCATGTTTCATCAGTTACGCACTGCAGAAGAGTCGGTAAGCCTGTTGCCACACACCGGGCACATGTCCAGACTCCGAGCCTCTACTAGAAAGCCTACATAAGAAAGGTCCAATAGGGTCCGACGCGGGATTATATCTCAGGAGCTCCCGATCGGTAGTCGCACTTTCAAACAGCACGAACAACGCAGCAGTCAAGGGGATAATATAAAAAGGGTGCGCCTTCGAATTGTCTATACATATTCACCAGCTCATTAGGCATAAACGACATCGTGGATAAAATAAATAAGCAATTCTGTCTAACCCCTATGCACAGTATGCATGTGGATGAACGGACCAGCGTTCATAAAGTTTACGCCGCATCGTAGCTGCAGGCGGCGCGGCGTGCGATGCTCATTCGAGCGTAAACAACGTTCGCAGATATCATTACCGTTATGCAAAGTCCGAGTTCAAATTGCACAACAAAACTGTCGGCATTTACGGTACACGAAAGCGTATCTAAAGCTGTATTATTCCACTCGGACGTTGGAGCGTGTCGTGGTAACGCGCGAGAATCGACAATATCTACGGATACATTTTTAGAGGGTCCACACAAAGAGAAAAATAAAAAGAAGAGAGAAAATCAGCAAAAAATATTACTAAATAAAAAATGCCTGTGAGCTCAGGTAAATTGTGTTTGCAGATATAAAGAGAATGAGAACATTGTTTACGGGATTTGAATGAAGCGATCGTAAGGCAGTGTTATGACCAACGACTAAGGACCTTTATGTGAAAGAAGTGATAAGGTACTAAACAATAATAAGTTAGATAAAAAAATCCAGACTCCACACTAAATCAAACAATAAATAAATAACAAGCGTCTTGATGAAACAACTTACAAAACCTCAGTTGTAGGAAATTCGGATAAAAGACAAACTAAAATCTCGGGAACGAACGTCCAGTTTTGCATATGTATCATAGCACCTATGATGTAAAATGGCAAATAAAGTGTTTATTGATTGATAACTAAAGAATATAAAAGATTGATAACTAAAGAATATAAAGAAAATAACAGTTCATCAAGCATAATGACACTTTTGTTACAATGCACTATTCAAGGTAAAAAAAGGAAAGCGAAAATTGGAGAGACATCGCAAGTGCTTTATATATACCTACATACTAAGAAAGAAAAGAAGTTCGTAAAGTTTGTTTAGCCCCTAATAAAATTTTATACATGTTTGCTAAATTTTGCTTTAGTTTAAAAAATGTTCTAGTTCTTGTAAGCGATACTCTGTTAACGGCGACGGTGCTGCCACCTAGCCGATAGTGCTGCCATCTAGCTGACAACGTTGCCGTACGTTACTATAATAAAGAAAAGCTTACGTAAATGACGTCATTATCCAAAGGTCACATAATTAAGCGCTTCAATTAAACGCCACAGCTGAACGCTGGAGTGTACGCAGCGCGAATGATGTCACATTATAGTGTTTTACTGTTTACGGGCGCCATGCCAGGCTAGTACTAGCCACGTAAACAATACACGCCTACGAAAGAGCGTTCTTCGTCTGCTGTTGTATTATGAAAAAGAAAACTTCCCATGTCTTCATAAATTATTAAACACGTGGCTACTACATATACTTTTTTATGTTACGCGTAAATAGCCCGACGTATGCATGAGGTCATTCGCGGCACTTGTAGGCATAAAACTCGTATAGGTACATCTAAATCGATTAGTATAAAATCAATATAGAATGATTTAAGTCAGTAGAGACGTTTTCAATCACTAAGAAGGAAATTGGATCGCCGTATTTAACCATGCGATTAAACAAATGTTAACAACATTCACATCCAACACGAACAATTAATTACAAGTGGTGGCGAATAAAAATTACAAAACAATGTATTGTTTTATTTCATGAAATGGCACGACTGACAAACTGGGAACATTTCCTTGAAGAGAATTTTAATATCTAACGTAGGTACTCGACATCTCCTATTTTTCTACTAAACGTCGCAGCGCTTTAAATAAAACAACAGAATAAGCACTTCAGTATATTAAAAGTCCGAGTGAAAAGATAAAGGCAAAGTTTATGTATAGACAATAGCATACGAATTTAAAACAAGACCGACAGGGAAATATTAAAATGAACGGCGATGAAATGGAAATGTAATTTTGACAATATTCGATAAAATGTCTTCCCCAAAGGAACACTCACCTATATTTGGCGGTGGATATCCTGTTGTTGACGAACTTCTGCGGCTGCACGCGGTTCACGAATATGACCCGATTCTGCTGGTCGCCCGGCGCGCCGTCCGTGATGCCCGACGTCGTCGCCTCATCCTCGTCTGTAGCACAAAAAGATTTCATCTATAAACTCCGTTATACAGCAAATATAAACACCGTCGCTTTCCTCGTAGCTTTTTATAAAGTCTCTCCTAATTGTACGCGCGGACAATAACGAAACTGTAGTGTGCAGTGAGCATTAAACAGTATTTGTAATCGCATCATTTTTATAATGCGACATCTGAGTTTTGGAAATTCAGAACTTCTGTAGGCCGACATGGCACATATAAAATTTTTCAACACGTCAATGGACATCCGTGAACTTTATGTTCGTGTCGAACACCGCTTGCGTCTGGGTAAACAACGCTCACGATAATATTTGGACGGATGGAAACTGTCATACATAAGTAATGTAAACAAAACATAGTCATACAGTTTATCGTATATTAACAAGGGATACGGAATATTTTAAAAATGTCGACCGCGTTGTTATACGGAGCGCATAATTGCCTGAGTGAAAATGTTCACAGGTCCAATGGGTGTGACGGCATTATTAATTAATAAGAACACGACCAAGTAACGTTTTACTTAGCATGTGTACAGCGTTAATGCTTGCTGTGTTCATTATGGTACCACATGTAATATCATGTATCATATAAGTAGATCATTGTCCTTAAATTCAAGATACACTTTATTTGGAGAAAAAATATTATGCGTGCATTGAGCAGACTCAACTAAGAACTATGTAGGTTAATAACACCCCTGACTTTACGCTGGGCATTCATAAACAGCGAGTGGCTTCAAAGAATAATAATAATGTCTGTATATTAAATTCAATGTTTTAATATAAATATAATATTAAAACAGTCCTTGAACGCGACACGAATACCAAACATGTGATACAGTAAATAGAGACATTTAATGTGTAATGATATCATTATAACGCCACTCAGCGTCAGCAAAAGCTACTGTTCGCGTGTAACGAATGGACGCGACCATACGCGACGGTCGCCTACCATCGAACCACTCGTCTGCCTTTGCTAGGCTTCACACAAAAAAGTCAATACAAATGCAAAAATATATTATTAGCTTATTTCAACTAAACCCGGTATTAACAAACTAGCACTTATACATATTTTCACGCCGGGTCTCTGATGGGGTAGTCAGAGAGCATCGAGTACCGAATAATGATAATGCTAACAAACCTTCCGCATTTCATCTACAGACCTCTCGCAATCTACGTAATATAATTGTATTTTATGTGAGCAGAGCAAAACTGCGTACCGCACAACGATGCTAACACGTTTTTATCACATTACTTGGCCATTAAAAACACATCGGAATTCGCTACTCGAAGATCAATCCGCACCCCGGCGAGTTCTTTTAACATTTCTATTCCATTTATAGATTCTGTGTGAACTTTGCTACAACAGATTCGTATTTTTTCACATTACCATTGACAGTAAACAAGATGATAAATGTGTAGATAATTTACAGATTGATTTGTCCTTGCCGACTTAGCTTACATACCGTATATATACCAAAATCTTGGCGTCATCGTTGTACCGAAGCATGTTTTTTTTACTGCCTTGTCAATTTTGTTTTATATTCTTTAACAATAAGTTCCACTGATTGTCTTTTTGTTCGTGTTGGTTGTAAACGCAATTGCCGAACGTGAGGTCCCGGGTTCAAATCCTAAGTTGGACACTTTTGGACTTTTCTTACTTAGATTATCTAGTAGTGGCTCGGCGACTGGATTTGTGCTCAGAAGCAGGCAATAGTCTCCCCACCTTTCCCGTAGTGGGACGTGAACGGAACTGGTGAGACGTGCGAGTATACTAAACTCCTCTGACTTCCTCTTCGGGGATTACAGATATGATTTTAAGTTTTTTTAAGTTCCAATGATGCGCTTATACAGCTCAACACCTTTTTTCTTTCATTAAATCTTTAAATAAAGCATCGACGTGTCAATCCTCAGAAACATCGTATCCATAACCACCGTAGAACAGGACAGACACTAACCCCTACTGACTATTAATATTTACGGTCTATTTATAATTAATTAACGGTTAACTCTTTACTCCAGTTCGCAACCTCTCGTTTTCATCTTCTAAGAAACGTACAAATTTAACGGAACTTATTTTATAAACATAGAAAGTATTAAAAAACGAACGCAAACACGTAGTTATAATGTAAACCATCCAAGCCGCAAGGTGATACCTATTTACTCAGTATTGAACGATAAATCAATAAATTCATAAATATTAAAGATTTAATCTAACTCCAAACTTTTTAATCTGTTCAGTCGGTAAAAGTGACCTACATTGAATATTAAAATAAACGGTCTATCAATCATAGTAAACAATAATTATTGTGCGTACATAAACAAGTAGCTTTGGTTTGTTACAATAGAGGACGAATTGTATCGGACCACAGTGATTTGTACATAGAAGTTGAACAATAATCATAATTCAGAACATTATTGTACGAAGCTCCCCGGCCACTAGTTGGCAAAAGTTTATAAACGTGCGCGTGATGCGATTGAAGTAACACCTGGTAACAAGTAACAGAGGACATTCGGATGATTTTAAAACTTACGACAGCGAGTTTGTCGCTATGTCTGGATTTAGCAGCGCCGTGTAGCATACTTCCGGTTCTGGAAGATGCGGAAATTACCCTCACTAACACTAAGTGCTTCGCACAAACTCGTCTGCACGTAGAGCGCTCGAGTACCTATTATGTTTTTGGTATTCGTTCGTAATTTATCGCTTCTATATTATTATCATTATATTACCATGTTATTACAAGGGAGACACGCAGTGCCCGAAATCTATTCTACAATCATTATAAAAGCAGGCCGCATCAGTTAATATTTACCGGACCGATTTAGTCAAGATAGATAGGTCTCGGTTTTCGTGGCATTAAATTTATCAATATTACGTAAATTCACGCCTGCAATCCCCGAAGGGGAAGGCAGAGGAATGTTGAACATTCCCACAATTCACTAGTTACGTTCACGTCCCACTATGGAATAGGCGGTGTTAAATGTACAGCTTGAATGTACGCATAATTTGGAAAACTTAACTATTCATTATTAAATTGTTACATTGCATTATATAATTATTGCAGCAAACGTGTAATGTAAAACTTTCTCTAGCGCTGCATACTTTCACTTTGGTAACAAAAGATGTTAATAATGATAGATATGTAATTCGAAATGTGTAGATCATACTGCCCAAAAAATTCACAAGTGAATGTGTTAAGATGATAGTGGAGTGAAAACCTTAGGCAATGATTCGAAGGCTGGCTATCGGTTAGGTGTTTGTAAAAGCGATATAAAAATCTTATTTAATTAAGGTATGACATTATATAGAAACTTCAATTGCCACTACTTACTGCTTTTAGCAGAAGTGATGATCAAGCACTTTAAAACTCTGCGTCCTACTCCGGGTACGAAATAGGGCGCTACTTCATTTTATGCAGCTTAAAAATAATACACATGTAAAATTTCATTTTTATTCGAAAGATACATATGAAAAAGACGTACGACCATTATTGTTTTGCTTATTATGTATTAAATGTACTTATAAATGTATAAATTATATTTATACCACCTCCTTCGATTTGTGTCCGATGATTAGATTCATTTGATTTCGATTTATTTGTGATTCGATTCATTTGATTTCGATTGATTTGAGTTCGATTGATTTGTGTCTGATGTATGGAATTCTATTCAACGGTAGGTCGTAAAACATAGACAGTGAAATGTGATAATATATTACACTCCGCCGCTTACGCCTTCGGGAAAATATGTAAAAGTATGATTTAACGTAATATAGCTATGGATAACATTTCTCCAATATTTCCTGAATCCGAAGCAAATTAACGAAACGTAAGAATAATGTACCTAGTTCAAATGAAATTCTTTTAAGACAACTTTTTTTTTCATTCACAACGCAAACGACGCGTTCGATAAAAATGAAATTGGAACACCCCGGGACCAATCAAAGTGTACGACAAATTCCATTAACCTTTGGCTTCACTTGATTGAAATACGAATATTTGTATTGTAATATCAAAAACGTTGCCGATTAACATGACTCACGGCTCCATTGTGCCCCATGTCGCGATGGCGTCGTATTGTTTTTAGAAACATTTTGAATACACATGTACATGGGTACGTACGTTCCAGGAAAATCACCAATGACTTCGAAGCGTTTGCTAATTCATTATTATTCGAAACATAAAAAAAGCATGTGTTCAAAACGTATTGACCTTCGATAATCGTACCAGTTATGTAACCTCTATATATAAGTTTACACCTCTGCATTCGTCTGAGGCCACGATCTTATGTTTTTGGTCGCTCGACTCCTCAAATTGTCTACTCCAACTGTGTTCATGATAAATATATTCAATATGCCGCTTGTCAAAATAAAATAAAATGGAATGTCGACTAAACAGGTGATCGTTAAACAAGTTCTAATGATTTAAACTTTAGACACGTCGGCAAGAATTTTCTGCTATATAATTTTTTTTTTATTTTTCCAACTAAATTTTATGTGCGTCACTGATAATTAGTGAATAGCTTTAGAAACTGAAAATCATTCTTTCCGCAGAGGTATAACTGCTAACAAGCATGAAATATTATATGTCGTCGTAACTTCACCCCTGTGAACCCCGAAGAGGTAGGCAGAGGAATGCAGAACACTCCCACGTTTCATCGGTTACGTTTATGTTCCACTATGGAATAGGTGGTGAGCCTATTGCCATGCATCGGGCACATATCCAGACTCTGAAACACTACTAGAAAATTTTGTAGTGTTTTCTGCCCGGGAATCAAATCCGGGACCTCGTCGTCGTCGTCCACTTTAATTAAACTCAGTACTACAATATATTCAGATAAAGTACTCTAATACAGATTACGTACGATATAGCGCCTGTTATTATGCGGTTATCTAACCATAGGAGAATTAACCACTTGACCTTTTCATTTCTCTAGGCAAATTGTGTAATGGTAGGTCGGAACCTAAACACACATTAGTTAGGTTAAAATTCAGACACAAGACCTCGCGAACACGACGGTTTCATCTCTTATAATCGCGACTGACATTTAGTAATAGAGCCTTGGCATTGTTATTCCAGTCTTGACAAGAATCATGTATATTTAAATGAGTACAAACGTTTTAACTGTACGTTCAGTGGATATAGTTCTTGATATCGAGATTACAATGCTGTGTGGTTAAATCAACCATTTATTTGAAGGGCGACCTAGTCCTTTCATGGAACAACGATATTCAAAAACACGTGTAGTTTCGCATCTACAATGGTCAACATCATGGTTCACTGTAAACCCACCGTAATATTGAACAAGCACGGGTCGCCGCCACCGCGGCGCTAGAGTTATTTTGTTCACAAAATGGCGTCTCCGGCTGTCGTTTTTTATCGTCGCTCATTGTTTTGCCATGAAGAAAACTAATCGAAATAAGTTCTCCATTTTATGTAGAAGTCACAATAAATGGTGTTATCTGCTAGGGATTCAAATGAACAAACATTAGAAAAAAAAATGGATTAGGTAAAATTAATATTTTAACAAAGGTACTTAATATCAATACAGGAATAAATGAATATGACCAAAACTGTTTTTTATTTTTGCAATAAATAATATTAACACTTAATTTCTCATTAAACTAATTGTCTGCTGTCATGTTCAAAAATGCGTTTTTTCATAACACGGGATTTAAATAGCTACGTGCTTAAGCATCTGTTCTTCCACTATTGATCGCGATTCCACAACGCGAAGTCCATAAAATGAATCTCGAATTCGATGCTGATGTCGAGAAATCCATGTAATTATAGTTTTCCATTGACACGCTAATTCCCTAGGTTAAGTGCCGTTTAGTAGTATCGATTCGCGTTCAGATCGTTGTTGCATATGTACATATAAGTCTGTATATTTAAATATGTCTTCAAAGTCGTCGCTTTTGTTGTTTCGCTTTATATTTCTTTAAATAGGAAAATGAATAAAACTGAGTTGTTACAGAGAAAAGGGATTTATTTACGTTAGTCGAATAATTCTTTACACCCGTTACATAATCAAAGCACATAAGACAAAGGTGGTTAAAAGAAAAAGTAATATTATATTTTACATAGTGGTCGTAGAACTTCATTTTACGTACTGGACTACACTGGCAGTAAGAAAATACCTAAGTCAATTGGAAGTTTTCCTTTATCTTTAAGATAAAGGTTTTAACATTGTCGTCCATTATTAAATTTGCAGCATTTTACATACTCGCACTAAATATAATTTATACAGTGACGACACTCAAATAAACATAATACATCGTCTATTTTAAAACTGGACGCCCTTCCAGCGTGTTAACTAAAACTTATAATTTAGATATTTTGATGACGCACAACGACATACAAATTTTTCATTGGTCATATCAGTAAAAGATCATATTAACATATAACGAACACAATCAATAATTTGCTTTAATGAACAGATCTGCAGGCCGACTAGTATACATAATGGACTCGACCATGTCACAGAGCGGACGTGTCATTTCATACAAACGCGCGTTCATCGCCATACTAACTAAAGTGATGCACTAATCGCTCGATTAGTTCACTTCTTAGTGTGAAGGCGAGTCCAACTTTGCAATAAAATTACCGCACGCACACAAGTAATATGTCGCAATACTTAATTTCTTTTACATATTCAAAAAATATGTTTTACTTGAAGGGCGTTCATTTTTATAGTGAAAGTTCTACCAGGAAAATGTTTGAGTATTCAAAGCTCAGAACTTTTACTGCAATAACCAAATTGTGGTCATATTTTTTTTAACAAACCGGCGACAATACAGCGAGAGTTAACGAACTATTGTCACTGCATTCAATAAATAAAAATTCTGTCTACATAGTCTCACTCATTTTTACCGTAAAATTTACCACAAACGATAAGGACCCACTATGCGATTAACCACTATTATCACACTGGGCCAAGATCCAGGATGCCTAGCCACTACTAAAAAAATCGAAGACAAAAAAATTTCATAGTGTTCGACCCGGGATTGGAAGCAAAAATTTTTCGTTTTGCCATCGCGTTTGCAACCAACGAGGTAGTGTTTTTCATTCTTTATATATTTCCAAATCTTTTGAAAGACAATTACGAATTCTTTATTCATTAGGTACAATATTTTAACATATAATAAAAACGTAACTTGTAACTAATCCCTGAAGGGGTAAGCAAAGGAATGCAGAATTTCCCCACATTTTAACATATCCAACACATATTCTGGAAAAATAATAAATTTAAAGTGAACCTTTTAACAACTTTCCTTTTAACGAGTTTTCCAAAGGGGAATTATCGATAATTAGATTCTAAAGCAAGTGGTGTCTTTTATTATATTATGAACTTATTGATCAAACACCACAATTATGTACGACAGGAACACGTTATGTCGTTGAGGAAATTGAATCCCGCCGCGGGGAAACACTCGGCGTTTCCCTCGTGTGTGTAACGAGAGGAAAGGCTCAAGGCCTGACTAATAGTGTTTGTTCAGTTAATTTTAGTTAGGAAGGCATTATCTTTATTAGGACAGCTCACCTCAACGCTATTCATCGTTTAATCTAACATAACAAGTTAGGGTTCAGTCAATGGGTGAACTAAGCACTGATACTGTGTATGGTGAATATAAATATACATGTGAAACCTTAATACAAACTAGTAGTATGATTTCTTAAAATTAGACAATTATATTTTCACATAATTAATAATT
>DWEI01005443.1:0-10809 GCA_018245875.1 Mysoria ambigua | reverse complement strand
ACATGTTTTATTAATAAGTTGCATTTCTCTGTAAGTGAATTTATTGTAAATTCTTTAGAGAAATAAAGTCTTAAACCATTAAATAATGATCGCAAAGATATAAATTGTAGTTTGCTATGACCCGTGGCAGTTTGTGGTAATATTCATAGCACAGTGTATTGTACAGTATACGATAGCTTCGCGCCTCGCGACCTTAATGAATAACTCGGCAAGTGATAACCAAACAATGTATTGTTTTAGATCATTTAACAACGACTTTGCGAACAGTAACTTTGTTGTAAAATAATAAAACAAACATCAAGCCCTTAATCCCTAAAGAGGTAGGCAGAGGAATGTAGCATAGTCCCATGTTTTACTTATTAAAATATACATTGCACGTTAAATGATGCGTTGTGTGTGGCGAGCATCACTGTACCGGGTACAAATGCAAAGTCTTATGTACTATTTCAAATTCTATATTATAAAAAAAAAATTGTAAATGACCCGAGAATTGAACCCAGGGTCCTTCGTTCAGCAGTCGCGACTGCAACCACTCGACCTACGAGGCGGATATATATATGTAGGTAATTGAAATAAAGTATAATGAGAACAAAAAAATCTCAAAAAAAAATTATTCTCTAAGGTGTGTGAAGTCTGCCAACCCGCACTTGGCCATCGTGGCGGACTACGGCCTTAACCCTCTCATTCTCAGAGGAGACTCGTGTTCCAGCCGTGGAACGATAGAAGGGTCGATATCGAGGACATGTTCACACGTGTACAATACGTTTTCTAATGCGCATATTGATAATAATAAGTAAAAATAACAATGGCATTGATTACTTTATTTATAATCAAGTATTATAACATTAATAATAATAATAACATTAATAATATAATAAAGTATTATAACAACTAGGCCGTATAATTTGATATTCTCAGTTCTGTCACACTGCGTGCTCGCATGTACTTGATGTGTGTCTAGTCGTGGTATACAATACACCACTTACTTCCTGAATGTCGGGAACATTAGCTACTTGTAACCTTGACAGTTTCACTAAAAAACTTAATTACTTGTCGATGAAAAAAAAATATTACACCAACGTTGTATATCCAAATGAATAAATTTATTGACTGCCTCGTTGGTCGTGTGGTTGGAAGTGCGACTGTCGGTCGAGAGGGTTCGATCTTGGGTCTAATGATACAAAAAAGTTCTAATTTAGCTTTTCTAGCAGTGGTACGGAGTCTGGATATGTGCCCGATGCATGGCAACAGGCTCACCACCTATTCCATAGTGGGACGTAAACGTAACCGGTGAAACTTGGGAATGTTCCGCATGTACCCCTTTGGGGATTACGGGCGTGAAGTTACGTTGAATAAGGTTATTGTTATAACGCCTTAATGTGTATATGTACGTAAATGCTGTTGTTCTGTATGTTGAACGCGGTTGTGTAGTGGTTGCGAGCGCGCTTGCTCATTGGGTTCCGGGTTTGATTTGGGTATTAATGATATTACAATTTGTTTTTTCATGTTGTAATATCCAGTAGTGGCTCGGAGTCTCGGTTTATGTCCAGCAATGGTCAAAAGGTGTATCTCCGGGCTTGCCGGCGCGATGACCCGGTGGCCATCCACGGCGGCGCGCGAGGGCCGTGCGGCGACATGTTCCAACATGTTTGGTCACGTTATGATCGAAGGCGCGCGCGCGTCAGATGCTACGATTGTTTGTAACACGTAGGTTGTTATGTAACGTAGTATTAATTCGTTGCGCTACACTGAATAACCTTGTTCAATGTAATGTTATTAGTTTCACTATAATTATATCAAATTATCGTCAAGCAAACTGATACAGAATATTATATTTGTGTATAAAATCTATGTATGTATGTACGTATATTTTTTTACACTCAAGTTATCGAGTTATCGCTTGAATGTGCTTTTATTAATTGGAATTGCTAATGGTGAATGGATTCTTCACGTAAAGAGTGACTTCAACATGTTCTATGCCAGTTTAACGAGCGTAATACAATTTCAACAAAATTTACGAAAGTACGTTCAAATGTTTTGAAGAGATGTATTTTAATGTTTGAATACATCATAATTAGACCTTGTGGCACACGTTAGGTGGTGACTTGGTTCAGCATTGGACCGACAGAAGCTGTTGTGATGATGACAGCGAGGAGATTGTGTATATCATTGTTCTACATAGAATGTACTCAATTATCTTGCAGGCAAAATAATGCACAGCCACGACTACAAGGACCCCGAGGACTTCGCGGGCGCGCGCGTGCTGGTGGTGGGCGCGGGCGCGTCGGGGCTGGACCTGGCCACGCAGCTGGCGGCGCGCGCGGCGCGCCTCGTGCACTCGCACCACCTGGCCTACGCCCAGCCGCAGTTCCCGGACAGCTACGTCAAGAAGCCGGACGTCAAGGCCTTCGTCGCGAACGGGGTTGTTTTCCAAGATGACACGTTCGAGGAAGTAGACGTCGTTATATTTTGTACAGGTGCGTTAGGATATGTGCAATAACAAAACACTCTTTAGGCCTACATGCGGTAGTGGATGGTACAGGCTGATGCTGGGCATGCCAATTTGGTATGTTTCAAGGCGTCTATCCGGTGTTTGGCTCGGAGTAAACCAGAACAATTTTGAGGTCGACCTTCTGAAAATCATTGTTCGCCTAATCCGGCAGTAATCCTTCGCACTATCTGCGCAGCTGAATCCTGGGCCGGTTACATAATATATGCCATAAAATTATAATTGTCCTCTTATCAATTCGTGATCGTCTTTTCGTCCTATTTAGGCATTTCAAACCTCGGCTTACGTTTCAACTGCTGGACATACACCTGTCCTATCCATGCCACTCTACTTGGTCGATGGCCTATAGGATCCAGCTACAGGGTAACATTTACAGGGTACAAATTCGGCCAACCGTTCCTGGACGAAAGCGCGGGGCTCACGGCCACCGGCGACTTCCTGCTGCCTCTGCACCGGAACATCGTCAACATCAGGCACCCCAGCATGTCCTTCATCGGCGTCGTCAAGAAAGTCATCACCCGGCTGCTGGATGCCCAGGTGGACACAATTACATTGCCCCTGCGGCACTGACATCAACTGTCCGTTTGATAGGTTCTTTGATCTCGGCTAGCGAGCTCGATTGTTGGGCTCGGGGTTTCGATTCTCACCTAAGATACAAGCGTTTTTTGTATTTAAATAAAAATATAAAATGTAACTGTACATCGAACTGGTCTAGTTTACCAGCCGTTCTGTTGTCACGGTATGCCCTGCCTGGTCTGTGAGAGGGCAGCAGGTGGCCCCTGCCGGGTGTCGAGGAGGCTCCGCTGACTGGGGGGGGGCGCAGGCGCAGTACGCGGCGGCGCTGGCGGCGGGCCGGTTCCGGCTGCCGGCGCGCGAGCTCATGCTGCGCCAGGCCTTCGCGCACCTGTTCCGGCCGAGCGGCAGCTTCCTCAAGATCACCGACGTCAACCTCATCGTGGACATGGTGAGGCGGCTTGGACGAGCTGGCGCTAGCTTTGCAATTGATTTTTTTCCACCATTTTAGGGACAATACTTGCGCATCTTTTTATACATGCTTACCATCATGTTTACCATATACATTGTTTACCATAATGTTCTCTGAGGTTTGTCAATAAAGTCTAGCAAACAATTTTTGACAAATGTGGTCAGTTTTCATAAACTTTTATTTATTAGATTTGTTGTCAAATTATGTTAAATTATTAAACAGGATTATTACTATTAATAGGATTATCAGGATAATTAAACATGATTGCTATTAGTATTATTAAATAGGATTATAAGGATTATTGAACAAAATTATTAGGATTATCAAACAGGATTATAAAATATATTAAAAATAATTATTAGAATGATTAAACAGGATTATTAATTATAAGAATAATTAAATATTATTTTTAGGATTAATAAACATGGTTTTTAGGATTATTTAACATGATTATTATTAGGATTATAAACAGAATTATTAGGATTATTAAACTGGATTGTTATTAGTATTTTTAAATAGGATTATTGAACAAAATTATTAGGATTATCAAACAGGATTATAAAAATTATTAAAAATGATTATTAGAAATATTAAACAGGATTATTGTAAGGATAATTAAACATGGTTTTTAGGATTATTTAACAGGATTATTATTAGGATTATAAACAGAATTATTAAGATTATTAAACTGGATTGCTATTAGTATTGTTAAATAGGATTATTGAACAAAATTATTAGGATTATCAAACAGGATTATAAAAATTATTAAAAATGATTATTAGAAATATTAAACAGGATTATTGTAAGGATAATTAAACATGGTTTTTAGGATTGTTATTGGGATTATTAAACAGAATTATTAGGATCATTAAACAGGATTGGTTTCGTAAAAATAAATAGTCCATCGTCCTTTCATCGACTGGATATTGCAAACATTTTGTTCGCTAGTTTAAATCTTTCATTCATTCAAGCTGGACTGTTATCATAGCATCCGGAAATAAAGACGGTTGTTATTTTTCAGGATAAATACTTCGCAGATTTAACGGAGGAGTCCGGCATCACCAGGGTCCCGCCCGTTTTGACTGCCATCCGCGACTTCAACGCGGTCAACCGGCTGGAGGACCTGCTGCACTACCGCGACTACGACTACCAGCTCGTAGACGACTTCAGCTACAGGAGGTGGTACAACCCCAGGAACGAGACGTGCGGCGCCGCCGCGTGAGCCGCCGCGTGAGCCGCCGCGCGCCGGCGCCGCTCGCGCGGCCGGCGGCGCGCCACGCTTACGATGAAGCCGTCGGGGACAACGACGATTGTGGATAAAAAAATTCTCTGTAGGTATTTCATTGTGTACATTTTATAATTATATTACAAAGGCAAGCATCACGGCAAAGGCTGAACAAAAGTCGCGTCGCCGCGGCCGTCGGTGCCCACGAGCAGATAATAATTATCACCATTATCATCATCATCACCATCATCATCATCATCATCATTAGTATCGTGATGATATTGTAACAAATTGTGTACTTACGCCTTATCATAATACAATGGATACGAGCTTTTCTTGTAGCTTTAATCTGAAACATATTTAATAATATTTGTAGGATTACTTTTTTAAATTCTGCTGCTCAGAACTTACACGCGAAATACAAACCGAAATGTAATATAATAAATGGAGCCTGTCATGGATTTTCATATTATGTATAGTAAAATAAAGAAATATTATATAGTATTGTAAAATAAAAAACAACACAATTTTATACATATTATTGAAGTTTATTTGTACATTGTTCTTTTTTAATTATATGTTATTGTAAATAGAGTTTTACGTTTATCATTACAGATAGTTGATAAATATAAATAATAATATATTACGATTACGATATTACGATAACTCATACACCGGTTTCACTCACGTGTTTTCGGGAAATGCCGATTATTTACTGAAATTAACGAAGTTCTTTTTCATAAGTTTATCGTATATATATATTCCAGGGAAAGATTTAATAATTGAATATTAACTATGTAATTGACTGTTACCAATAAATAATTTACTATTGTTCTTACAATAATATTGAACATACTGTATAAACTATTGTGATGTTTTTATTTCAATTCTACTTGAATCAAGTAATTATTATGTAGACGGAAACAATAAGTTATCGATATATTAAAATATTTACAAACTTGATAAAGATGAAAGTTGTCGTTGACTTACGCGACTTAAGCGTGGAAGTTGCCTGCCACGCGTCAGACATGAAACATGGACCTCACGACCCTCGTAAAAAATTTACACTTGCAACTTTACATCAACACGTGGCACATTGCCTTACGTATGGGACTACAATATGTTACATGGGCCTAGATGACGAGGACGACTTGAGGATGGAACAACCTTGTCAGGTGAAACTACCTTCTTATATGAATCTGTCTTGACATATGAAACTACATTGACACATGAATTTGACTTTCTACATGAAATTACATCGACAAATGAATGTGACTTCTTACATGAAACTAACATGACACATGAAACTACATACATTGACACATGAATTTGACTTCCTACATGAAATTAACTTGTCATATGAAAATTTACCGTGTTACAATAAAATGCGTATTTATATGAGTATCAGAAGCCTAAGGCGAGCAACTGGTAGTTTTATTCCCAGCTTCGCCTTCGAGGCAGCGTATGAAGTTGTCGTCGTCGAGCACAGTGTAAACATATTGCCTGTATGAGTACAAGTCGGCTAGTTTCGACTCGGTGTCCGCGGTGCGTATCTTGAACATCACCGGTGGGACTCGGTCTATGCCCGACTCCTTGGTCAAAGCATCGTAGTACTCATCCTGTAATATAAAAGATTATATTATTTTTGCCTAAATCACTATTGTATTTTTTTCCTCACAAATTGTATTTGAATTTGTATTATTATAGGTTAACGAATTAGAGTTTTGAAATAATAATAACGTACCTCCTTTTCTGCCAAAAAATGAATATCTGATATCGGCCGTCCCTTGGAGTAGATTTTTTCTGCACGTTTCTGGAACTCCTCCAGCATTTCCTCTTGGGATGGCAGCGTGAAGTTACCCTTTATTAATGCTGTAGCATACCGAGCCTGTAACAGATACGGTTATAAAAATGTTATTATTATATTTATTATACGTTCACTGACAGTAAAGAAAAAACGAAATACACATTTTGAAATATAAATATAAAGGCTTTCACCTTCGGATGGTCGGCACGGTCGTGTCAAAAACAATGGTGCTGCCATCTATGCGACGGTACTGCCACCTGCCCTAAACCACGGTGTGGCTACCCACGTGTGCCGTCCGGGTGCGGCTGTCAGATCTCAGGCGAGCCCCGGGAGTGGACCACCGTCGACGTGTGCCCGGTGGGGGGAACGCAAGCGGCGTGAGCTCCCACCTGCGCGTCGATGGCGACGACGAGGCAGGCGCGCACGAGGAGCCCGACGAGCACCATGCTCGGCTGCCGTATGTTCACCATGTACTTGTACAACGGGACCACACTGGAAGGTTTGATAGTGAGGCCACAGCTGTCGTCCAGAAACGGATAGTCGTATTCGTAACCTGAAACATTACATTGACATTCTTCAAATATTAGGGCGAAATAATCCGATGGGAGAATATTGACTTTTTGTTTTACGGAACTTCACGCCTGTATTCCTCGAAAAGGTGATATGTCTGGTCTAGTACGAACATACACTGCCCGGTGCACTCTGGACATTTCGACCAACCCTTTCACCAGGATGGCTAATCGCTCACAATCGGCTATCGATTCAATGAAGAAGAAGACCTTTTATATTAGAACTTTCGCTTTTAGGGCATCTAATCCATGTATCTAAACCATGAGGATCAGATATTTCTTATAAAAAGCCTTAAAAAAATTCTTCTTAAAAAATTGTTGCTTAAAAAATCTTTGCTTCTAAAAAACTTTATCAATGATATTGATTCATTGGATATTCAAAGAGTTACAGAAAAATAAACCAATATCTTGCCTGTGCAATAAATGACGTCATCAATTTCTTCGTAGCTGCCATCGACGAAGTGCACTCCCGTTTCGTGGAACTGCTTGATATCGGGCTTTTTTACGTAGTGCTCCGGGAATACAGTTCTGAACGGCACTTTGGAGTGATGGCTGTGCACCAGCTTGCTGCTGACGTGCGCCACGTCGATGCCGATGTCCATGCCCGAGGGCCCGGCGCCCACGACCAGCACCCTGCGGCCGCGGTACGGATCGGGCTCCCTGTAGTCGTGGCTGTGGATTATTGTACCTGTTGGAGCACAAGAAACAACTGCAGCGTCAGCGACAAAAATTGCTACAGAATCTATGATTGCTATTAAATATGTACGCAATGTTGTAAAGCAGAAAGAAAATGGAAGCGATTTGTGTCGATTCTTCGACAACCCTTTAGGTATAAATATCATTATTACAAATACCTTCGGTTACCTTTAAACAGATTCTCTCCCTTTATGTTTGGCAGTTTAGGTTTGCTATGATGACCATTCCCTACGATTACGAAATCAAACTCCTCCTCCGTCACCGCTCCAGTCTTCACGTGTTTATACTTCACTTTCCAAACGCTGCCCACTCGGGACACCTTGATGACCTTCTGGAAGAACTGCGATATAAAAAGAAAGATTATCAAGGTGCAAACCTTTGTCCCTTAAAGTATCGAAAAAGAGTGTAACTTTTTCTGATTAAACATGTTTGTATTACATTTTTATTTGGCACTTCTTGGCAATTCTAGCATTTTATCAATACTTTAAAAGTAACTTTAACCGGACTCACATGTGCGTATAAATGTTAGGTGACTACGTTTCTAAAGTTCAGCCACACTATATATTTTACGAAGCATTTAAATTACCTTAATGTGTCTCTCGAGATCGAAGTGTCTGGCGTAGTCTTTGATATAGTTGTAATACATTTCCCAAGTTGGGAACGATTGCATGTCTTCCGGCATGGGGAACCCTCGCAGCTCCATAGTTGGTTTCGGAAGGTTGGTCCTGGAAAATGATATTGAATTGTCAGATGTAGCACACAAGTATAACAACATGTAAACATACTTGGACGTTTCCATAATAATAAGTATCTTATGATATCTCCACATCCGGCCGTATAAAGCCAAGGAGAGCACCAGGAGAGCTTGAGTTATGTTAAATTAATTGGTGAAACGTGGGACAGTACCACACTGCTCTGCCTGCCTCTTTGGAATCACATTAACATTGTATTCTGGTGACCAGGCGGCTGATAAACTCCATACACTTACACGAGAATAAATTGTTAAGGAAGTGAAATAAAAAAAAACTTTTGTGTCGATGGACGCTTATGTTTGAAAAATATAGAATAATATTTCTATAATTCTTTAAAAATATCAAGTAATTTTCACATTATTATAAGTTCGTTGCAATCTGTTGGACATTGCAATGACGTAATCTTTTACGCGCAGGAAGCATTCATCATGTGTTTGCATATGGAATATTTGTTCCTTTATATTTCTCTGTAAGATAGACATCGACACAAACGCGTTACAGATAACGTATCTTTGGTATGTTTAATGTTACAGGAATTCTTATCAACTTACACTTCACGTAGTAAATGTTGGGTATTAAGTGTAAGTATACAATTTATGAACCTTTCGAGAAATTGACTTTCAATTCAAATAGGCAATCAATATAGTGAATGCGAAATATAAAAATATCATAGATAAAAAAAACATTATTCTGTTCCGTCACCGTATCGAGGCGATTACCGAGATTCTGCAAATATTCTTAGCTTAAATCAATCGTATAAATGATAATTATTGAAAATCCCCCAGAACGAGACCGTGAAATGATGACGATACGAAAATGGAAGGAGTTAATGAAAAGTACTTTAATGAAATAATCGATTAAGAAGATATATTTTCATAGAATATTAAAATTTCTTTAGAACTCGCTTTTCCACGAAATTTCAAACGACGTATAATAACATGTTACACCGGTAAACCATCCCTATACCTAGTACAGACATCTGTAGACGCTTTTATTATTATTTATCATCTCACTGATAAAGCGACAAACATTGCATGTTCTGGTAGAATTGATATAATGTATGGTTGTTTATCAATCACAAAATGGAAAGAACGTACATAATGTACATAAAGTAAATATATAATGTATATAGTAAATATATAAAGTAAATATATAATGTATATAAATTTTCATTTTCTTGCAATATCAACTAGATTTGATGACGGCGTTCTTTATATATCAGAAAGTTTAAAACGTTACGTCACAGTCGTACCCTCGTACGCTTCCTCGAGAGGTACGCAGAAAGATTAATAATTATTACGCCTGAAATATCATCAGTGACGACCATTGAGAATCGTATTCTTCTTTTGTGATTACAATTACACTCCCATTTTTGTGTACGATTTTCATTCAACTATAGGTACACATTGAAAAAGTAAATTATCTATGTACCTTTTCAATATCAATAATAAATTACATGTTATGTAATTGACAGGATTTTTTGTTAAAAATTCTATATTCAACAATAATACGATGTAAGATTATTTCAAGACTTACCGCAAGTGCTTGTACATGCTTGTGTGTATGGGTAGGCCGTTTTCATCAGTGCCAACCCTGGCGTCGTATCGCCAAGTGCCGCCAATGTACTGCGTCACCTCCAATACGGTGAAGGCGATGCCTTCCTCCTTCAAGTACCTAGTGGCCACCAGCCCCGCCAGCCCAGCGCCGATGACACACACGCGTTTCTGCCCGGCAGTAGCCTGAATATAAAACATTCATATTTATAAAGATTAATACTCATTTTATCCCGGATATTGTTATTAATGGATTTTTCTTATTTAGATTTTCTAGTTGCGGCTTGAAATATAACTTGTGTGTGGCAATAAGCTCACCATTTATTCCAAAATTCGGGTTTTCATTGATAGTAGTTTTTATTTTGTTATTAATGTTTAACAACGCACGTGCTAGATGTTAATATGGTATCATAATGAGACGTTAAACGTTTCGTGTTTTTTTAGATACATGTTACCTACAATAAATTATGTTTGAGTAGTTACAATCATACGAAAAATATTTAGTATGTTATATAGGTAAGTGTCTCATTTCGGTGCATTAACGTTTTAAAATTTTACGTTACTTCACGCCTGTAATCTCCGAAGAGGTAGGTAGAGGAATGCAGAACATTCCCACGTTCCACCGGTTACGTTTATGTCCCACTATGTAATAGGTGGTGAGCCTCTTGCCATGCATCGGGCACATATCCAGACTCCGAACCACTACTAGAAAA